>PVJS01014343.1:0-40532 GCA_004027185.1 Glis glis
GTGGCGGAGGGCCTCGCTAGGTAGAGAGAGAGAGAGAGAGAGAGAGAGAGAGAGAGAGAGAGGAGAGAGGAGAGAGAGAGAGAGATTGATCGCACGCGCATGCGCGCTGAGGCTGGCCGCGAACCCGGATCCTCCGGTCTCCACCTCCCAAAGTACTGGGATTACAAGCGTGCGCCACCACGCCCGGCTCTATTTTATTTTTTATTTTGAAACAATTTCAATAAGTTCCTGAGGCTGGCTTTGAACCTGTGATCCTCCTGTCTCAGCCTCCCAAGTATTGGGATTACAGGCATGCACTAGCACATCCAGCTCATTTTGGCCATTTTTACACTTGGTCTTAGCCAAAAGGCCGAGAAGTGATTTTTGGCCATTTTTAAACATGTTCCTTTTCTGTACGGGAAGGTTTTTTTTCTGTTGATTAAAATATCTAAATTTCTTTACTACTTAAATAATGTTTTAATGCTATATGCGGTTTAATTCTGACCAAGATGGGAATAGTTCTTAAAATCTCATTTGAAAGGGTTGGGGATGTAGCTCAGTGGTAGAGCATTTGGCTAGAATGCGTGAGGCCTTTGGTTCAATCCTCATCCTCAGTACTTCAACAAACAAACAAATGTCATTTGAAGCTTATAAAAATCTTGTGTTTTTGGAATGAATCTTTTTTGCAGCTCACATATTAGGATGAACTTTTATACAAAGTCAGATCAGTATCTTAAAATATCAGTTTTCCAATCTCATTTAGCATAATATTCTCAAGTTCCTACAAATGATATAATTTTGTTCTTCTTTATGGCCCAGTAAAATTCCATTGTATGTATATACCACAGTTTTCTAAGCCATTCATCTGTTGATGGACCTTTAAGCTGGTTCCATAATTTGGCTATTGTGAATTGTGCTGCTATGAACATGGATATGCATGTATCACTATAATATTCTGACTTCAATTTCTTTGTAAAGATGCCCAGGAGAGATAAAGCTCAGCCATATAGTGGTTCCATTCCCAAAGTTCTGAGAAACCCTCACACTGATCTCCATAGTGGTTATACTAGTTTGCAATCCCACCAACAGAGTATGAGTTCCTATTTCCCCTCACCCTCACAGCACTTATTATTGTTTGTGTTCTTGATGATTACCATTCTAGTAAATAGTTGTATGTTTTCTCTCACATGTAGAAGCTAGGTAGAAATTGGGAAACAAGGGTAACCTCAGATAGAGAAGCGGGGACTCCAATGGAGTGATGGAGGGGGTTTAGGGAAGGGAGGAGGGGGGATAGAGATGTAAAGAAGGTAACAGTTGAAATAACACTATGTCCAAATCACCAATGCCAATCTCAAAGACATATATGGGGAGGAGGAAAGAGGGGGATGGGACCTGGAGGGGGTGCTCTATGAGTTGTGTGCATGTGTATTCCTATCACTCTATACCTCGGTATGATATATAATTATAATGCAACAATAAAAGTTAAAAAAAAGGTATCAGTATTCTAATAGTTACTATTTTTAAAAGTAACATTAGGGCACTCCAGTTGAGTACCTCTCTATTATACTAGGTCTTATAAGATGAATTGTATATAATATTGGATTAAAACTACTAGCTAAAATATAACAACTGCATGTAAGAATCTCCTGAGACAACACGGTTGTAAGGTAATTAGGACTTCGGTCCTGATTTCTAGTTCTTACATTTTGGGGAACCCATTGTTCCTTTTGCGCATGTTCTTCCCTTTGCAAACATTCTTTGGGAAGGCTCTTTTCCCCATTTGTCTCATGGCTGGATTCTTCCTTTTCTTCATCCTTTCAAAAGCAGATAATCCACTTGGCTTGGATGAAGATAATCCTGAGGTGAGTCTTCAAGAATAAGTAGGAATGTATCAAGGGTCAAGGTGGGAAGGTTTGACACATCCTGTGGTTGGCATGTAGTGTGTGAGTGGATGTAAATAGGTGAATTGAGTCAAACAAAAGGTAGGCAGGCAACAGTCAGGAAGGACTTTGTATACAATTCTACAGTGTTTGTCAAAGGCCAATATGCTGGGGAAAGGACTTGAATTTAAAAAGATCATTCTTGATAGCAGTGTGTTAGACTGATGATAGGGGAGAGAGGGGTAAGACTGAGGTCAAGGAAAATTGCTAGTGGACCATAGTAATATTATGAGCAAGAGATTGTAGGGAACTACATCATGACAATAAAAGTGGAGAAATCTGGGTGGGGCAGCAGATTAAACATATACCAATAATTTCATGTAGATAGATTGACAGAATGAATATAGGTGTTAGTGTAGGAGAGTGGCAGGCAAAAGAGATTACCTTCTAGTGTTATTTATGATGTTATTTCTATATTTGGTGTTATTCTAGACTTTGGTAACATCATTATGTTGTCATCATTTAAAGTAAGAAATGTGGACAGATGGCTAAATTTTAGGGGAAGAATTTTCAATCAAGATGTGTATGATTTGAACTCGAGGTGCTGTAGAAAATGGAACTATATTAGTGATTCTCAAAAAAATGGTCTGTCAATTCCTGGGGTCTCCAATACCCTTTCAAGGGGTCTGTCAGGTCAAAATCATTTTCGTGATAATACTAAGACATTATTGTCCTTTTAACAGAGCTGACATTTGCATGGATTCAGGAAGACAACAGTAGGTAAAATTGCTGATGCCATAGCATGAATGATGCAGCTGTGCAGAACTGCGTGCCTGGTTATTACTGTGGTAACCATGCACTTGCAGGTTAGAAATGCCCAGTTTCAATAAAAGTGACCTTAATGAAATGATAAAAATCATTCATTTTATTAAATGTTGACCCTTTATTACACATCTTTGTATATATATTCCATTTGGTAAAATACGAATTATGTGTACTGAATTGCTCATTTGTCTAAAGAGAATCACCTGTATTTGAGCTATGAGCTTAACTAGTCACTTTTTCTGTCGGATATCTTAAGAAAAACTAGGATTATCCAGGATTGGGCTTTGGCAGCTATGTTCTTGAAAAAAATAATAAAGTGAACTGTTATACTGAACAAAGTAACTGTTAATATTTACTGCTAATGCCAGGCGTGGTGGCGCACGCTTGTAATCCCAGTACTTTGGGAGGCAGAGACCGGAGGATCCAGGTTCGCGGCCAGCCTCAGCTCTCTCGCTCTCTCTCTGTCTCTCTGTCTCTCTTTCTCTCCTTAGTGAGGCCCTCCGCAAATTCATGAGACCCAGTTTCAAAATAAAGTATAAAAAATAGGGCCGGGGGCGTAGCGCGGAGGTAGAATGCCCCTGTGTTCAATCCCCGGTACCGAAAAAAAAAATTACTGCTAATGATAAAACTTGAGCTTTCAAGCACAAGTTAAAATTTGGAAAACTTGAATTTACCACCATGACCTGCCTGGCTTTCTAATACTTAGAGGATTTTCTTATGAGAATGATGGTAATGTGCATGTATGTCCCTATCACTCTGAACTACATTCTGATGTGAGACTGCAATGTACCAATAACAGTATATTAAAAATATATAGTTTTGAAAAATATTACATAATAAAATATGCCAATATTCAGAAGACTGATATAACTAAGAGAATATAACTGATATAACTGATATAACTAAGAGAATATAATATTCTCCTATTCTGTAAGAGAATCGGTAGTTTTAAATGACCAATCTATAAAGTTACAATATCATGTAAGACAGACCCATGTATTGACAGTTCACTGGCTATTTCATTAGCTCTGTCAAGTTCATTTATGAGCATGTTAATAAAATTCCTTTTCTCTGACCTTGTGTTTTTAAAAAATTTAACATTTCCATTTGATTTTCCCTTATAGTTTCCATATCTTTGGTAAATTCCATATATTCCTGCATGTTGTTACCTTTTCACTAGATCATTTAGCATTTGAATCATAGTTATTTTAGAGTCTTTATCTGATAGTTCCAATATCTGGAAGGTCAGTCTGATTCTGTTAATTGTTTTATTGCTATCTTTTTTATTGTGGTAAAACACACACCATGAAATCTACCTCATTAACACATTTTTAAAGTATACACTGTGGTATTGCTAACTTTAAGCGCAGTGGCGGACAGAAGATCTTTAGAATGCCTTTACCCTGCATGTCAGACACTTTATTGAACAGCATCTTCCCATTTCCCCCTCCCTCGGCTCCTGGCAACTCACATTCTACTCTCTGTTTCTATAGGTTTGACTTGACTACTTCAGATACCTCATATAAGTGGAATCATGTAATATCCATTCTTTTTATGCTGCCTTATTTCACTTAGTATAATGTCCTTAAAGTTTATCCATGTTGTAACATATGATGAGATTTTCGTCTTTGTGGCTGAGTAAAATCCCATTGCGTGCATTTATCGCATCTTCTTTATGCAGGCATCCAGTCATGGCTGGGTAGGATGTTTCCAACTCTTGGCTATTTTGAGTAATGCTGCAATAGACATAGAAGTGTACATATCTGTTCAAGATAATGATTTCAATTTTTTGGATAAATGCTCAGAAATGAGACTGCTGAATCATATGATAAATATAGTTTTAACTTATTGAGAAATCTTCATACTATTTTCCATAGCTTGGTTGTACCATTGCACATTTCCTTTAAGAGTGTACAGGGATCATTTTTCTATAACACTGTTTTTTTCCATTTACTAGCTTATTTTTTACGATGGCTATTCTAACAGGTGTGGGGTGATACCTTTTTGTGATGATGATTTGCATATCCCTGATAAGCACATTTTCATATACCTGTTGGACATCTGTATATCTTTTTTTTAAAAAGAACTGTCTATTCAAGTGCTTTGCACATTTTTAAATCAGGTTCCTCTTTTTTCTTTCTTTCTTTTTTGCAGTTGAGCTATAGGAGTTTCTTATATATTGTGAATATTGACCCATTATCATATATATAGTTTATATATATTTTCTCCTAATATATAAGATACCTTATTTTGTTGCTTACTTCTTTTGCTATGCAAAAGATTTTCAGCATGGCATAATCACACTTGTCTGTTTTTGGTTTTGAATGTGCTATTTGTACATAGCTAAGAAGTCATTGCTAAGACCAGTGTCATGAGGCTTTTCCTGTTTCCTTCTAGGTGATTTCAGCTCTTATGTTTAAGTTTTTAAACCCATTTTGCAGTGATTTTGTGTGTGTGTGTGTGTGTGTGTGTGTGTGTTAAAAGAATTCAATTTCATTCTTTTGTATATACATATGAAGTTTTCCTAGCACCTTTTGTTGCGAGACTATCCATTTCCCATTATTTATTCTTGGGTTTATTTATGACCTCTCTATATTATTTTACTTTATTGATATGTATATTTGTCTTTATGCCAGCATTGTACTGTTTTTATTATAGTAGATTTGTAATATGTTTTGAAATTAGAGAGTGTGATATGTCTGATTTTGTTGTTTCTCAAGGTTTTTTTTTTTGGCTATTAGGGGTAATTTGTGGGTTGAAATAAATTTTAGCAGGAATTCCTGAAGTTTTTCCCACTCAATATGATGTTGGCTTTGTGTTTATTGTATATTGCCTTAATGATGTTGAGGTAAGTTCCTTTTATTCCAATTTTCTGTAATGTTTTTAACATGAATGGGTGTTGTATTTTGTCAAATGCTTTTTCAGTATCTATTGAGATGATCATGTGATTTTTGTCCTTAATTCTATTTATGTGGTGAATAACATGTATTGGTTTGTGTATGTTGAACCATCCTTGCATCCCTGGGATGAAACCAACTTGGTCATGGTGTACAATTTTCTTGATGTGGGTTTGAATGCGTATAGCTAACATTTTGTTTAGAATTTTTGCATCTATGTTCATCAGTGATATTGGTCTTTAGTTTTCTTTTTTTTTTTTTTGCGGTACCAGGGATTGAACCCAGGGGCGTTTTACCTCCAAGCTATACCTCCGACCCTATTTTTTATACTTTATTTTGAAACCGGGTCTCACGAAGTTGCAGAGGGCCTCACTAAGTAGCTGAGGCTGGCCATGAACCCGGATCCTCCGGTCTCCGCCTCCCAAATACTGGGATTACAAGCGTGCGCCACCACGCCCAGCTGGTCTTCAGTTTTCTTGAGGGATCTTTATTTGGTTTTGGTATTAAGGTGATACTGTCCTAATAGAGTTCGGAAGGATTCCATCTCTTTTGATTTCACAGAGTAACTTGTGAAATATTGGGTTTAGTTCTTCTGTAAAGGTTTTGTAGAATTCAGCTGGGAATCTATCTGGATCTGGGCTTTTCTTTGATGGCAGGCTTTTTATTGCTGTTTCTATCTCTTTGCTTGCTATTGGTCAGTTTAAGTTTTCTATATCTTCTTTGTTCAATTTAGATAGGTTATATGTGTCTAGAAATCTGTTTATTTCTTCTATGTTTTCCAGTTTATTGGAGTAAAAATTTTCAAAATAGTTTCTGATGATCCTCTGGATTTCCTCACTGTCTGTGATGTCTCCTTTTTCATTTCTGATTTTAAAAATTTGGATTGATTTTCTTTTGGTTAGGTTGGCTAAGGGTTTTTCAATCTTGTTAATCTTTTCAAAGAACCAGCTTTTTGTTTTGTTTATCTTTTGTATTTTTTTTCTCTATTTCTTTGATGTCTGCTCTGATTTTAATGATCTCCTGTCTTCTACTGGCTTTGGGATTAGACTGTTCCTGTTTTTCCAGGTCTTTGAGGTGTGTCATCAGGTTGTTTATTTACTGACTTTCTGTTTTTCTTATGTGGAAACTCAGTGCTATAAATTTTTTTCTTAAAACTGCCTTCAAATTATCCCACAGATTTTGATATGTTGTGTCTCTATTTTCGTTTAACTCTAGGATTTTTTGATTTCTCCTCTTATTTCTTCTCTGATTCAGTCCTCATTCAAAAGTGTATCATTCAGTCTCCATGTCTTTATAAAATTTCTTTTGGTCTTCCTATTGTTGATTTCTACTTTCATTCCATTATGATCTGAAAAGATACAGGGGATTATATTACATTTTTTTATTTTGTTGGTAAAATGTTCAACATTATTAATCAGGAAGATGCAAATCAAAACTATACTGAGATTCCATCTAACACCAATCAGAATAGCAATCATCAAGAAGTGAAAGAATCACAAATGCTGGCAAGGATGTGGGGAAGTCAGAACTCTTCTACACTGTTGGTGGGATTGAAAATCAGTGGAGCCCCTATGGAGATCAGTGTGGAGATTCCTCAGAAAATTGGGAAGGGTTCCATCATATTATCCAGCTATATCATTCCTGGGTATCTTTCCAAAGGGACTGAAATCAGAAAATCATAGTAATATATGTATATCCATGTTTATGGCAGCACAATTCACAATAGCCAAATTCTGGAACCAACCTAGGTGTCCATCAACAGATGGATGGATTATAAAATTGGATATCTACACAATGGAATTCTACTCAGTGATCAAGAAAAATAAAATAATGTCATTTTCAAGAAAATTGATGGACGTGGAGAACATTATGCTAAGTGAGATTAGCCAGTCACAGAAAGTGAAGGGTCATATGTTTTCTTTCATATGCTAGTGAGTAATTAGGATACAAAAGGGACTTCAGATAATAGAGGAGAAACTTAAGTAGAGCCAGGGAGGTGGTATAGGGGAAGAGGGGGAGAGGGAGGATCAATGAAGGAATCACTTCCATTGACATTATGAACATATATGAGAATATCAATGCCAATTTCAATACCCTGTATGGGGAAGAGGGGTAATGGAGGAATGGGGGCAGCGGAAAGCCCACAAAATGCTGTGTGCATGTATGTCACTATCACTATGACCTGCATTATGATGTGAGACTATAATGCACCAATAAATGTATATAAAAATTTTAGCATTGCGTTTTTTATTTCTGTGAAAAATACCATTGGGATTTTGACAGGGATTGCATTGACTGTCGATTGCTTTGGGTAGTGTGGACATTTTAATAATATTAAGTCTTCCAGTTCATAAACATGGGTATCTTTCTGTTTGTTTCTCCTTCATTTCTTTCATCAGTGTTTTGTAGTTTTTAGTGTACAAATCTTTTGCCTTTTTGGTTAATTCTTTTATTCTTGTTGATGCTATTGTAAATGGAATTGTTTTTATAATTTTCTTTTCACATTGTTCAGTTAGCATATAAAAACATAACTGATTTTTATATATTGATTTTGTATTTTGCAACTCCACTAAATTGTTTATTAGTTTAAACAGGTTCTACTTATGGATTCTATAGTGTTTTCAAAATATATTTTCATGCCATGTACAAGTAAAGATAATTTTACTTCTTCCTTCTGATTTGTACTACTTTTTATTTTTTTTTCCTTGCCTAATTGCTCTGGTTAATACTTCCAGTATGACATTGAATAGAAGTGGGAAGAGTGAATATCCTTACCTTGTTCCGGATCTTAGTTGAAACAAATTTTAGGCTTTTACTATTGTGTAATTGATTATAGTATTAGTCATAGGCTTTTCACATATGGCCTTTATTATGTTGAGGTAATTATCTTTTATTACTAGTTTGTAGAATTTTCTTTCTTTTTTTTTTGTGGTACTGGGGATCGAACCCAGGGGCACTCTATCTCTGAGCTACACCCCCAGCCCTATTTCTTAATTTTTATTTTGAAACAGGGTCTCGCTAGGTTGATGAGAGTCTCACTATTTGCTGAGGCTGTCCTCGAACCTGCAATCCTCCTGTCTCAGCTTCCCAAGTACTGGGATTACAAATGTGTGCCCAGCTTAGAATTTTCTTAATCAGAAATGGGTATTGAACCTTTTCTGCATCTATTGAAATGATCTTTTTATCTTTTGTTCTGTTAATATGGTGCATCTTGTGAAAGTTTTTAACTTGAGTCTTTTATATGTTTGGCCACTCCTGCTCTCTTTTGGTGAACATTTGCATGGAATTTATTATTTCTTCCTTTTTTAAAAAATATTTACACTTTTAGCCAATGTGTGTTCTTAAACCTAAAGTGAGTATCTTGTAGAGGGCATGAAGTTGGGTCTTGCTTTTTTATTTTTAAAATCCATTCAGCCACTTCTCAGTTTGAATGCAGTTAATCCATTTATATTTAAATGAATTATTTATAAGCAAGGATAAAATTTTATTGTTTTCTGCCTTGTAGCTCTTTTGCCTGTGTTTCTCTCTTCCTTTGTGTTTCTTTGATTTTTTTTGTGGTACATGCTTTTATTTCTTTCTAATTTTCTTTTCATACCTTCTATAAGTATTTTCTTTGTGGTTACCATGGAACTTACATAAAACATACATACATTGATTGGTAGTTTTTTCTTTCAGACCTTTTTTATAGTTTTTATTTTATTTCAGAACTTTGAATATATCATTCCACGCCCTTCTGGCTTCCAAAGATTCTGTTGAGAAATCTGTTGATAATCTTGTGGATGTTCACTTATATGTCACAAGTCACTTTTTTGTTGTTGGTTTTAAAGTTTTCTCTTTTGCCTTAATTTTTGATAATTTGTTATGCTGTATTTCAATGTAGACTTTTAAATTTTATATTATTTAGAATTCATTCAGCTTCCTGAGTAAGGATATCCATTTCTTCCACAGGGTTAAGAAATTTTCAGCCATTATTTTTTTAAGATAAACTTTCTGCCCCTTTTCTCTTCTCCACTGACAATCCCATACTGCAGATATTTCTTTGATATTATCCCCTAAGTCAATCTTCCTTTATACTTTTTAATTCTTTTTTTTCTCTTCTGACTGGATGATTTCAAATCACCTGACCTCAGGTTTGCTCAATCTTTCTTCTACTTGAGCAAGTCTATTGTTGAGCCCCTTAAGTAAAAATTTCAGCTGATTCATTGCATTATTTAGCTTCAAAAATTTGTTTGGTTCTTTCCTACGTTTTGTATCTCTTTGGTGATAATCTCATTTTGTTCATGCATAATTTTTCCGAGCTCACTGAGCATCTTTATGGCATTTATTTTCAACATTTTGTCAACTAACTCTTACCCCTTTTCTTTGGGGTCAACTTCTGGAGACTCATTTTGTTAGATTGATTGGGTTATTTCCCCTATTTGTTGTTTTCCCTATGATTTTTTTGTTAATATTCATGCATTTAGAAAATTATCCATCCTTCCCAGTCTTTACAGACTGGCTTCATACAGGAAAAGAATTTTACCAATCAACATTGCTAGAGATTCTGGTGTCTCTCAAATCATTTCTGTGAATGTGTCTATCCTGGACTTGTATGTGAAAATTCCTAATTAGAGAAATTTCCTTCCTTCCTTCCTTCCTTCCTTCCTTCCTTCCTTCCTTCCTTCCTTCCTCATAATCCCTTGTTCCCACTGTTGTCTGCCTGTTATACTGTGATTCCTCTGAAATAGTGGTATGCCACATAAATCTTATTTTGTTCTCACTGACACAAGGCATCTAGAGTATGCCAAGTTCCATATTTGCTCTGAGATAGTATGACAGAAACTAGTTCCTTGGGCATCCCCTGAAAAGCTGAAGTGTTAGACATCTTCTCTATTTTGCATTTTCCCCTTCTTAGGGAGAGATCATTTCTCAGAAATGTATTGACTTCTGTCTGCTGTACTAGAGGCCCTCTGAAGGAACAGCAAGTTACTCGGCTCTCTTTTGTTCTCAGAGGCCCCAGGCATCTGGACTATGCTGGATCCAGTCAGTGCTCCATCACGACAGGTGAGACAAAAGCCAGTCCTTCAGGCATCCTCCTTAAAAAGTCAGAATGTTGGATATGCAATCCAGTTTTCTCTCTCCTTCTCCAGGGAGAAAATGAGAAATGAGTTTCCCCCTAACCATGTGGTACTGTACTAGGAGGAGGGGCTAAGTTGAGAAGGTGCTGTGGACTTCTCTGCTGGCTTTGATGCGGCTGGTTTCATGCTTACTTAGGGTACAAGAGCTTCTTAACTTGTTTCTGAACCTATATGAGGAAAATCTGTTCACATGTTGTTGTTGAACTACTGTCTTCATGGGATGAAAGAGTGTCTGGGGTTGTCTACATACAATTTTGTTAATGTCACCCCTTATCTCTTGACATCTTTTTCTTGTGTTTTTGTGTGTTCTGCAGTTTTTAATTAAATGCTAGATACTATGTGTGGGACAGTAGAGACTAAGATGAAAAGTATTTGTGCCTGGAAATATGCATGTCACTCTTTCCACAGTACTCTCAATGTGAAGGCTTGAATCAGGATTAGTTAGGAGTTGAACTGTTTAGTGTTTGTTTTTACTATTGTTGTCCTCAGTGTACCCCAGGCTTCAGATTCCCTAGTATTCAGCTACTTTTGCCTTTAACTCAGTGCGGGGCCTCGGGTGCCAATAGGTTTTTCTGTTTGAGCTCCACCTTCAACTTTCAGACATCTCTGCATGTGTATACCACAGAAAGGTCCTCTCCATGCTCTTGCTGGTGATGTAATGTGTGGTTTGTGGTGGTGATGATGGGTTTACTAGTGTCCTACTCCAGAATCACTCTTAAGCAGGGCTTGTATATCTGGATCTTAGAGGTGGGGCTTTCTCTGCATTTCTGTTCCTCTGTTCTGTTATAACTAACTGCAGTTTAGGACCTGTGGTTTGTATTGGATATGAGTTTCCTTCCCAAACTCAGTAGTAGAAGACAACCACTTGTTACCGATCTAGATTCCTGGAACCAGGATGGTTTTTTTTTCCCTTCCTCAGTGTTGAGAGCTTTTCTTTTTACCCTTTCCCCATGTTCAACAGGCTATGACTATTCTCTGGGTGGTATAGTAATTGCTGCCTCATCTCTATATGCTTAATCTTTTTGTCCCTTAGAAAAGAAAGGTTCAGGGAAACCAGAAGGAATTTGTCTTTTTTTCCCAGCAGTATCTGACCATGTTGTGAAGTCTTGTGCCATAGAGTTTGTTTTTTTCCTGTTTCCTGTATTGCCCTATTCTTTTTGGTTGAATACCTAGAGGAAATCCAAAGAAAAGCACTCACAAACAAGTACAAACTCCCCAGCTATTCCAGACTAGCATGCTAGCTCACACTTGGCCTTTTGTAATTAAACATTCAGTCGATTTCTTATTTGTTTAGTGGATATTTCTTATTCCTGTCCTTTGTTACAGGTAAGATACTTTTCTATTCTGTCTCAGAGAGACTATCTCTATTTGGAATTCAGTTTCTTTGGTTGCCTTGTAAACTTAGCTACCTAATAGGATAAGAAAGTCATTACTTCATAGTTTATGTGACTTTTTCATGTTAAATTGGAAGTAACTTTTCAGTTTTCTATATTCTGAGAGCAGTAGATTTTAATATAAGAGATTATGAAAAATTTTGAAATGATTTCACGTTGTAGCTTACTTTTTTCACACTTTGATCACTTTATTAAATGACATTAAATAGTTTAACTACTATTTAACTACTAAACAACTACTAAACAGCACTTTGAATGGTGAAAACATGGAGAATATATTGTCATACTTTAATGCTTTTCTTTAAAAATGCAATTCCAATCCTTATATATTTTTACAAAACAGCCTTAAAGGTAGAAGTGACATCTTTTCTACAGTACTCAAGATACTCAATACAGAACTGAAAAGCAGTCTGTAGCTTACTTTTAAGTGCCAACCACCAGTTCAGTTTTGAGGATATTCATAATTGTCTGAAAAATCTGCTTACTGCTACCTTTTACACCTACCTTTTCTCACCTGTGTGAGGCTGAATTTTCTTCATGTATTTCAATAGCAACAACAACAAAACATATCACAATAAGTTAATTAAGCAGACACAAGACTCAGATGTCTTCCATTAAGCTAGACATAAAAAAACATTTGCTAAAATGTAAAACAATGCCATTCTCCCCATTATTTTTATTCTTGAAAATATAGTTTAAAAATAAAAACATGTTATTTATCCTAGCATACAATGGGTTCATTATAGTTTTCCAGTGAGTCAATATTTAGCAAACATTTAACATAATACAGCATTTTAAAGTAGTAAAGATTTTGAAATTTTTCTTATTTGAATTCTCTAATTAGTAAATATCTATAGATACAACCTATGTAACAGATCTTTGGTCTTTTCAATAATACTTAAGAATATAAAGGGTTCTTGGAATGAGAGTATTTGAAAATCATTGAAAAAGATAACTTCAATAGCAACAGATATATGTGCCTGGAGCTCAGAGATATGAGGTATGGTATTGATCAGAAGTCAGTAGTGCATGTTTTGTACAGAAGACTGTGGGTATAGATATCAAGAGAGAGGGTATAGAATGGGGAAATAAAGAATAGGTCCTAGGAAGGAATGATCAGGAGAACATAGTGTCATAATGGTCAAGGGAGTAGAGTTTGAGAAGAAAGGATGGTTTAATTGCATCAGTAATGTTTTAGGGAAAGAAATGTCCCTTGGATCCTCATTTGACATATTGAGGGAGTGGTGAGGTCATAGGTAATAACTTCCTCCCAAATCCCCTAGGCCATTGTATTTCTTCCTCTAAAGCATACAATGTTATAACAGTATACAATTCTCACATCTTAATTTCATTTACTGTAGACCAATGTTGAGTCCACATTTCAGTGAACTATATGAACTGGTAGAAACACTCTAGACACTGAAGCCAACCCATTGAGTCAGATTTTCATCCAGGGCATTCAGATTAATATATTTGTTTCCCCAGAACTCTATTTTAAGCACTAGATCCAGGCAATAAGAATTGATATTTAACCATATGTGCCATGAACTATCATTATGCCATTTTTTTAAATAGACAATGAAATTATTACTGCCTTCAAATCCAATTGGTTCATGGAATCAATTCCAGATCCTATCTTTTGAGGTTTTGTTTTCCTGGTACCAAATGCAAAAGCCACTCACTATAGCCCAGGTAGGATGGCTCTTGGTATAAGTTAGGAGTTTTAGGGTGAGGAATTTGAAGGTCATACAACTGTTGGAGGAGCTGGAGGAGCAAGGTCAAGAAAGCTGTCATTGAAGCCGGGCGTGGTGGTGCACGCTTGTAATCCCAGTACTTGGGAGGCTGAGACCGGAGGATCCGAGTTTGCAGCCAGCCTCAGCTACTCAGTGAGGCCCTCCACAACTTAGTGAGACCCTGTTTCAAAATAAAGAATAAAAAATAGGGCTGGGGGTGTAGCTCAGAGGTAGAAGCCCCTGGGTTCAATCCCCAGCACCAAACACACACACACACACACACACACACAAAGAAAGCTGTCATTGACAATCGTAGCATGAAACTTGGAAGTTTGTATGTCCCAGGATCTTATTAGAGCCTGCTTATAAATCTCAGTCTCCTCCTGCCTCTGAAGAGTAATGGCCTCTCCTTTCTCAAGTCTTAGTGACAGGTCTAATTTGGAACACAAAAAGAAGAGGATTTGGGGAAATGTGGTTTCTAGATTTTTCTCTGCAATTCAGAGAAAATGGTGGAAGGTGGAGGTGATGTTGAGTTGATCATAAGCTATTTAGCACAGAGCCTGAAGTATTGGAACACACCAGGAGATCTGGAAAAGTTCAGAGCCTGGAATCAACAGGAAGAGATTGAAAGCAAGAAAAAAGACCCAGAGAACAATATGGTTTAAAGGTAAGGCTGCATGTTGAGATTCGAGTGAGAGAGAGGCAAAGCAAGTAACTATTGTCAAAGGCCTCCATGGTATACTCCAGAGCTGTCTTTCCATTTTTAGCTTCCTGACCTACTCCAAACACTTATGTTCAAGGCCTTCTTTTATTCATCCTAAGGGTAAGCATGTGCTTTCTTCTGCCTGGGATGCTTTCCCTCCTCTCATCACACGGCAGCCTGCATCTTATGTATTAAATCTCAGTTCAGAAGCAGTACCCCTCAGAGAAATATCCTAGTACTACTGCATTTAAATTGTTCCTATACCCTCCCACAGTACCTTGACTATTTCTTTCAGAGTTTCTAACACAATGAACAATGGCTTTCTTTGAAATATTTGTTTGAATGACTTTTTGATTAAATATAAAACACACAAACAAGTCCTTAAGGAAGAAATTTGTTAGTGGTACTAAAAGCTACTTGGCTAGCAGGCAATATTGTGGATAGTGGAAGCAGAGCATCTATGTTATAGACCAAGAGTGTAATGAATTTTTGTTATATGTACTTATTTCTAGAGATAAGATTCCAGGCTTGGTAAAGCTATGGAACAAAGAATCTCCTTCTATAGAGACTAGGCTCCATTTTTTTCTTATTAAATGGCACTCTATAGATTATGTTTATTTGCAGAATTATGTCTTTTGGTGTGAATATGTACATACATACTACATACACACACATGCAGTATGCTCTGATAATCTCAGTCTCATTTGGGTATTATTTCTCCTTAATCTTCTTTTGCTTCCCTTCTTAATTCCTTTATTGAATCACTCACCAAGCCCTATATATTCTACCTTTACCCAGTTTCCTAGACAAACATTTCATATTTACATCTGAATTCGAGCCCTCCAGTTGATGTCTTTTGTGGATAGTTGCACCAAATTTAAAACTCTTCGGTTTGTTTTCTTTTCTCAAATTTGTATCTGAGCTTAGCCTTTAGTAGGTGGGTACCTAGAGTGAGTTAATAGTTGCTCTGAGGTTCAGTTTGTGCTTTTGCAAAATGGGCCCAATCAGAGCAGCTTCCTATATTTTTGGTGAAAATTAAATGAGTTCGTGTACATAAATGCGTAGCACCTAACAAATTCTCAGTAAGTGGAAGAAGAAATTGCGCTTTCTAATATGATATACCTTTCCAACTGGATCCCCTTTCATTTTTTCTCAATATGGTCTCTGCTGGAGTCAAACAGACTTTTAATTATTCCCAAATATGCTCTATGTTTACCTGCTACCATTTTCCTCTCTTTAAGCTCCAACTCTGGATTTGAAGTCCAGCTCACATGCCCCCTAACCCCACAGTCCTCATTGATCCTAATAATTGGAAGTAATTTATCATTTCTCTGCTGTCTCCTAGAGGCAGTCCTTGTCGCTGCGATAGCCTGTCTACCTCCCAGCTATTCCAAATGTACCCTAAGTTGTCTGCAAGATCCTTTTATTCCTCTCTCAGCAAATTAGATGGTAAGAGAGGAATGCATTTGAGTCTTTATCTTGAGATCCAAATGGACAAAAAATTAAATATTCCCCTTTGCTTTAAGATGGAGAGGCTGTGCATTTCTAAAATGTCAGCCTGTGATGACTACCCTCGTCCAACCCCCTGCCATCAATACCAGATGTGGCAACCAGCCTGTCCTCTGGAGCTTTCTGTTTTCATGTCTAATTTCACCTGGTGCCTTTCTGAGACCTCCTTAGGCTCTGTCTTCTCCTTTACTCCCATCATTCCCACTTGACTGGGAACTCTATACTGAATGTTTTGGAATAACCAAACTTGATGCATAGCACTCCTCATATACCTACTTTATATCATATTTAGTCTCTATTGATGGGTAATAATAGCTTTTATTTGACAGCTCTTATAAACTCTTGAGGATATGGACACCTTTACATCCCCCACAGTGTCTGCCTTGCAAATAAAAGGTGTTAAATAAATATTAAATGAATAGAATTGATTGGGATTATAGTTTGGATTTGAAGATGTTCATTGTGTATAATATGCAATTATTTCATTTGCTGCTGTCCAATCTTCATGTTTTTTTCAGTTGAACATTTGGTTGTGCTGCAGAGCTTTTCAATATGGACACGCAGACTTTCAGGGCCCAGAGAAATTGCACTATACTTCACCTTTTAAGCACTAGATAGAGAAAATAACCCATGACCGAGATAGTCATTTGCTTTCTGCTCCCTATGCCTTCAGACCGAAGCAAGTGGTGACAAGCTGATCTGGAAAGTTCACTGAGGCTATAAGACAATGGCATAAGGAAAATACCAGGTGACGTACAAAGTCCTCTTCCAAGGGATCCCCTGCAGGACCCTGGCGAGCGTGGATGCTGTCCTCGTTTATTCTTGCCACTTGTCCTTGCTGTTACTCTAGTTAAACTCTGTGGTCACATTTTAGCAACACAGAGTAATTCTTTAGAGGGACTAACTTTATCAACTTGTCAAGTTTCAGAATGAAAAAATGTTTGAAGCTTATGCTAATTTTAGCCAAAATTCTAGCTTAACAGCAATATCTATAATGATGGATGAACCAAATGGAATGGAGAGATGATAATAGCAATAATGAAAACTAATAAGGTGACTAAACAACTAACTGTTTTCATGTTAATAAGGCAGCAGCTTTTTTATATTGTTCTCAGTTTAAGAGAAAATCAGGGGCTAGATTGCATATTTTTCTCTCTATTAGATTCTGTATTCTTTCTGTCTCAAGCTCCTCTGCTTCCTATTTGTGTGTGTGTGTGTGTGTGTGTGTGTGTGTGTGTGCATCTGCAGTCCACATGTGTATTTATTGTTTACTTTTTGAGGATTCGGGTTGAGATTCTTTTGAATAGTTGCATAGCATACAAATTAAAAATTGCATTCTTGGCAGATATAAAGTAGTGGGAAACTAAATCATGTTGCTTTAAATTTACAAAGTCCTTTGTGTCTTTCTATCTGCATATACTAGTTAGTTACCTTCCATATACTAGTTAGTTACCTTCTATTAAGAAGTATGTTTGAAAAAATAAATTTCTACCAAAGCAGAAGAAAGCTATACTATCTATCCATATTAACCAATATTGACTTTCATTTTAAAATATGAACCAATACCTATGTATTGCATTGCTATATATTTAAAAAATCCAAACAACACAAAAGAGAATGGCCACGATGGAGAAAAGAGAAAAGTAAAACCAGGAAGAAAGAGAAATAATTCGGGGAGCTGAAAACCTACCAACAAACCAAACAACAAAAATACTTCTTGAATTTTTATACCTTTAAAGAATTTATTAAAACAATATACCCATAAAATAGAAACCACTTCAATGAGAAAAGATCAATTAGGGATTAACAATATATTTTTGAAATTTAAACATTATGATACCCCCCCAATCAGTAAACAGTTTGGAAAATAAAGTCATAAAAAATAAAGTTTTTCAGAGTGTAAAAAGAAAGATCGAAAATATGATGGCAGGTTTAAGAGAAAAGAAGTATTAATCTTGAAAGTCTACCACACATCCAAAAAGAAGAGAGTAGAAGAGAAGAAAAAAGGATGTGGGGAAATAGGAACTCTTATACACTGTTGGTAGGACTGCAAATTAGTACAACCGCTATGGAGATCAGTATGGAGGTTTCTCAAAAAATGGAATCACCATATGACCCAGCTATACATCTCCTTCATGTTAAAAAAATAAAGTCAGAATACTATAGTGATACATGCAGATCCATGTTTATAATAGCACTGTTCACAATAGCCAAATTATGGAACCAAGCTAGGTGTTCATCAGCAGATGAATGGATAAGAAAAATGTGGTATATATTCACAATGGAATTTAGTCAGCCATCAGGAAGAACAAAATTATGTCATTTGCAAGAAAATGGATGGAACTAGATAATACTATGCTAAGTAAGATCAGCCGGTCTCAGAAAGTTGAGGGTTGAATGTTTTCTTTTATATGTGGAAGCCAGAGAGAAAATAGGAAACAAAAGGAATGTTAGATAATCACGGTAATAGACCTGTAGAATAGTGGAAGGTGATGTGGGATGGGGAGGAGAAGGAAGAACTGATGAGAGAAACAGTCCAAATTATGCTATGCCCATGTATGAAGGCGTCACTACCAACCTCACTATTATGTGTGGGGAGGGATGGGCAGCAGGGTGTGACCTGAAGGGAATCACACCAAGACCTGTGTGCATGTTTGTTTGTATGACTTTGAACCTCACTATGATGTATAATTACAATGTACCAATAAAAGTACATAAAAAAGTAAATCCAGGAGTGGGGGGGGGGAGAACATTTCTTAGATCTGAAGAAAGGCATCTATCTTCAGATTGAAATTATCTACTGAGGTCAATCATATTGAATATATTTTGAAAACACAGATGTATTTTTGTGAAATTCATCAAGAAGAAGGATAAATTAAAGCTCCTTAAAACTTCTAGACATAAAAAGAATATGTATGAGTGAATAATAATCAAATTAACACCATATTTCTTTCTCATCAATAACAATATTCTGGGTTCTGAAGGAATATGATTTTGCACCTCAAATTTCATGCCAAGCCAAACTGTCAACCGGAGATGAGGGAATAATAAAGATATTCCAGGAAGTACAAAAGTTCAGAACCTCTACCACTACCTTTTCCTCAGGGACAGAGGAAAGGGGAACTACTTGAGTTTTGTTTCAGGAGCAGGAAAAATGGGGAGGAGGAGAACTCCAAGAAAAAGAAGAGTTTATAGTGCCAGGGAACACAAGAACTACTTGAGAGTATAATGAAAAGAAATCCCAGGATTACAGATGTACAGGTAGTTTTAGAATCTAGACAATCCAAATTAAAACAGGAAATCAGAAGTTTCCTTTAAGAGTATGTTTCAGAAGAATTGGATATAGTCTGCTCAATGGGTAATACAATTAAAATACCTGGGAATTCTTAATAATACAGTCAATTGAAATATTTCTTGTAACAAAAGTAGAAGGACAAATTGAAATTCAATATAAAGAAACAGATATACAAGAAAATCATGGCCAAAATGTGGAGCAAATAAAAACTTGGAAAAGTGAAAAGACTTGCAATAACAGTGATTATAATAATTCCAACTTTATAATAAAACGCTTAAAATATAATAAACACTTCCAGAATGGTTATAAGGGTTATAAACCTTGACAGTATGAAGTAATGATAAAGCTGACAGGTCTCAGGAGGCAGAGAGAGAGGATCGGTGTAGTGGTGTAGGGTAAGATTTTAACACTAGTTGAAGTTGAAAGAGAAAGAAATAGAAGTATGAAACTGTACAGGGTTCTGTTCCTGTCAGCATTCTTGCAGCCATAATCTAAAGATCTGACCACATAACTTAGAGGAAAGAAGATTTATTTTCTTATTGTTTCAGACTCAGTCCATGTGAGGCCAGGGACCTAGGATCTCAGGGCATGACAGCAGGAAAGAACATGGGCTGTGCTCCTCATATTGCAGAGACAGAGAGAAAGCAAGGGGAGGAGGAACCCTTTATATAATCCCCAAGGCCACACCCCCGGGACCCAGCTCCAGCCACACCCTGCAGGCCACCCAGGTAAATCTGTTACAATGAATTTATCCACTTCTGGGATTACAACCCTCATGACTCAATTACATCAGCTCCAAACATTAAGTGAGCTCTTTAGGGGACATTTTATATCTAACTATACCAGGCTAATTGATGGGAGAACTAAAAACTAAAAATGTAACCAGTACACCTAGATAGTGGGAGAAAGAAGAAGGAAAATAGGAGTTATACATGGGAATTGATCCTTTCTTAGCAGAATCCATTGATACCATTATTAATACATAGAGTAAATGGGTAAAATTGAGAAACTGTAATGGTTAATTTATGTGTCAACTTTACTGGGCAATAGGATGCTCAGATATTTGATCAAATATTATTCTGAGTGTTTCTGTGAAGGTGTCTTTACATGAGATGAACATTTCGATTTGTAGACTGAGTAAAACAGATTGCCCTCCCTAATGTGAGTGGGCCTCACCCCGTAAGTTGAAGGCCTGAAAAGAGCAAAAGGGCTGACCTGTCCCAGAGAAAAAGGGAATTCTTCTTGCCTTGTGGCCTTTGATGGGACATTGGCATTTTCCTGTTTTTGGACTCAAACTGAAACACTGGCTTGTCCTGGATCTCAAGCCTGTTGGCCTTCAGAGTAGAAGTATAAAACATCAGTCTTCCTGGGCCTCCAGCTTCCCAACTCACCTGCAGATCTTGGACTCCCCAGCCTTCAGAATTGTATAAGCCAGCTAGGCACAGTGTGAATACCTGTAATCCTAGTACTCGGGAGACTGAGACAGGAGGATAGCAGGTTCCAGACCAGCCTCAGCAACTTAGCAAGACTCTCAGCAACCTAGCGAGACCCTGTTTCAAAACAAAAGCTAAAAAGGACTGGGGGTAGCTCGGAGGTAGCATGCCCCTGGGTTCAATCCCCAGTACCACACACACATACACACACACACACACACACAAACACAAACAAAAACAAAAAAAACCAAAGAACTCGAGCCAAATTCACACACACATACACACACACACACAGATACATATATATGTATACACACACACACACACACACACACGTATACAGCCTATTTGTTCTGTTTTTCTGGGGAATCCTGCCTAATACACCAAGAAATATAGATATAAAAATATTCTTTAGAATTATTAGCAGAAGACCTAAAAACAAAAATGTGAATTTCTAAAGAATGGGATTCAGAGGAAGAGATTTGTGTGAAGAGACTAGACTTTTCTGTTATTATATATTTTTCTTGTTTAGTATATATTACTTTATAAAAATAATAAAATACCAAGCCCGAAGAAATGTATCTTTAAATGATAAACTTTATTGTTAAATTTTTGAACTATTTTCAATATTTTAACAAAAATATCACATGAAATTCAAGCTATCTGAATTTGCAATTTCATAAAAGCAAATACAGAGTGAGATTGAGAAAAGTGTATAATTCAAAGTAGAGCTTGAATTTAAAAGGCGCATACATAATTAGATCCTCTAACAAGCCAGGACAAGTAAACATCTCTAGAGGTGTTAATTATTCATTTCTCGCAAGTAAATTAACTATTCTGCATGTAGACACTGATTTCGAAAAAAATTGCTCCTCTTAGTGACCACCTTGTGTAGAAATGTAATAATGCAATGGTTATATGAGATTGGAGTGTGGCAAGAAAGCTAAACCCAAGGGGATACAAATTTCAGGATGTTTTTGCTATGCCATTAAGTGCTATGTTTCACATTCAGCATGGTACTATGGAGATTTGAACAAAAAGGTCAGTATGAAACCAGCAGGAAAAATATGCATTGACAACGTATTAGTAAGCATTAGACTAGGATATATCAATGAAAATTGAAAAGCCATAAAGATGGGCAGTGAACTGTTGATATGTATGCTTCTGATATGCTGCTTCGGTATTCAAGTCCAGAATGGTTGCGAATGACCTCCCAGACCTAATTCCCTTGTGAATCTAGAAGTCTTCAACTGATGGATTCCTGGTACTCCATGTATTGAGCCATGATATCTAGTGGACAGACAGCCTGTGCAAATTGCAAATAGTCTTGGGAGCTCTCACCAGCTTTAGGAACTCCTGAACCACACAGTGGATTTCAATTAAAAACAAACAAAACCTCAGTGGCACTCCAGCCAGCCGCAGGAAGTTGAATTCATAAGCCACATGCAATACAGGACTCGATCCTCTAACAAGAATAAGCAAGAAAACTCCTCTGAGGGAGTTAATTGTTCATTCCTTCTAAATAAATGACTGTTCTGTAGCTGGAGACTGACTATTAAATCACATTATATCCAAGTGCTATAAAGTGATGGTTATATGGGGCCAGGAAAAGTGTGGCAGTTGTTCTCACAGTGAGAGGCTAACTGTTAGGAATGGTTTACCTTAAACCTAGGACTTGCTGGTCAGAAACATGCCAAATTGCACATGAAAATAATTTATGATGACCTTGTCTTGTGCCCTGACTCTGCCTAATTTAGCCTAACTCATCTTCCAGCTCTCACACATAATTATTTTGGGACATAGAGGGTCTACTTTTTAGTTTTCTTGCATCCAGTCACTATTCCATTAGCCATAATCCCACAGAGTCAGGTGTTAGCAAACTCTAGCTGTGTTCCAAACTATTCCCCAGGAAGCTCTTGGATCCTTTATAGCAAAAGTATATGAGATTTTGGATGTGAAAAGATCATCATAAACAAGGATAATAAACATTGTATTTTAACTAAAAAAGCATACCATTGAATAATCTTCCTGACACAACCAATAATTATGTATGTAGCAGGGCGTGGTGGCGCACACTTGTAATCCCAGTACTTTGGGAGGCGGAGAACGGAGGATCTGGGTTTGTGGCCAGCCTCAGCTCTCTCTCTCTCTCTCTCTCTCTCTTTCCTTAGTGAGGCCCTCCGCAACTTCGTGAGACCCGATTTCAAAATAAAGTATAAAAAAAATAGGGCCGGAGGTGTAGCATGGAGGTAGAACGTCCCTGGGTTCAATCTCTGGTACCACAAAAAAAAAATTATGTATGTGATATATTGCAGTGCATATCAATCATTTTATTCCCAAATGTCTTCTGAAAATGCCTTCCATGCCCTTAGCTAAATTTTTGTGCCCTTTCTTATTTTAAATGGCAAGGCAAAACTTGCTATGAAAAAGAAGGCTGTTTGAATAGGCAAGAATAGTAACACTGATTTTACCTCATGGTGACATATCTGGTTGAGGTAGAACAGTGACATGATCTAATCAGAATTCATCCTGAATGCAAGATCCTTTGAGAATTCAACAACTATTGTAAAGGAAAATATTGCTTTGCAAATGTCACTACTTCAGTTTCCTATTGCTTTCACATATTATTTCTTTTTTTTTTGCGGTACCGGGGATTGAACCCAGGGTTGTTCTACCTCCAAGCTACACCCCCAGCCCTATATTTTATCCTTTATTTTGAAACCGGGTCTCACGAAGTTGTGGAGGGCCTCACTTAGTAGATGAGTCTGGCCGCGAACCCGGATCCTCTGGTCTCTGCCTCCCAAGTACTGGGATTACAAGCGTGCGCCACCATGCCCGGCTATATTATTTCTTAATTATTCTTAAATCCATCTACTTTTAGAATAAATATTAGGAAGTAATAGAGAAAAATTTTAAGAAATAGTGTGAAAGTTTGCCAAGTGAATCCATGTGAACAACCAAGGTTTTTCCTCTGGTATTACTTAGTATAATTTGTTTTAGTACATACTATGCTTTAAAATGTGGAGTTAGATGTGAAAGGGATAGTAAAAACGTAGTCAAATATAGTAGTTTCAAACTTTGTTTTATGTAGATTGAAGTAGAGGATAGTGAACAAGATTTGGGGGTTTTCTTACCCATATTTCACTGAAGGGATTACAAATGCATCATTTTTCATGCACAGGGTATCCATAATTTGGAAACATAGAAATATATTTTTTACAGATTTAAGATGTCCTTGGTGACATAGTATTCATTAATGTTTCCAGACTTTGTGAATAACTTATAGCATATTAGGCTTCTGTGTAAGTGTTGACGAGTCCTCTGAAAAATCTCTTTAGTCAAGATTTAACATAAGCCTAATGCTACAAGTTGTTCACAAAGTCTGGAAACATTAATGAATACCATGTCACCTGAGGTGTGGGGAAATAGGAACTCTTGTAAGCTGCTGGTGGGATTGTAAATTAGTACAGCCACTATGGTGATCAATATGGAGGTTCCTCCAAGACTGGTAATGAAACCACCATGTGACCCAGCTATACCACTCCTCGCTATCTTTCCAAAAAAAATGAAAGTCAGAATATTATAGTGATATACACATACCCATGTTTATAGCAGCACAATTAACAATAGCCAAATTATGGAACCAATCCAGGTGTCTGCCACCAGATGAATGGATAAAGGAAATGTGGTTTATACACTCAATGAAGTTTTACTTAGTCATAAAGAGCAAAATTATGTCATTTGCAGGAAAATGGATGGCACTAGAGAATATTATGCTAAGTGAGACCAGCCAGTTTCAGAAAGTCAGGGTTTATATCTCAATATGTGGACACTAGAGAGAAAATAGGAAACAAAAGAGACTTCAGATAAATGAGGAGAGAGACCAGTAGAATAGTGGAAGGAGATTGGGTGAGGGAGGTGGAAAGGGGAAAACAGGCTTGATGAAGGAAACAGTTCAAGTAATGCTATGTTTATATATGAAGGTATGGCTACCAAGCTCACTAACATATATGGGGAGGGGTGTGTGTGAGGTGGGATCAAGAGGGAAACACACCAAGTGATGTTTGCATCACTTTGAACCTCACCATGATGCATAATTACAATGTGCCAATAGAAGTATATTAAAAAAGTATTTCTCAAAATGTCTATGGTCAATTTCAAATGAAAAAAGTAGATGTATCTAAGGAAAAGGTAGAATAATGATAAGGGATTTATTATTTGGAAGAAAACTCATTTTTTCATAGATGCCTTCTTCAAATAAAGTATAACCACAGTCCTTCACATATTGATTCAGAAAATCAGGTCACTTCTTGAGAACCACAGAGTTATAGATACAATGCCCTGCTTCCATTTTGTTTTAGACTAGGCACTGAGACATGTAAATATAAACATATTCCTTCTATTCAATGAACAACTTGTATTCGTATATAGAATTATACAAAAGTCACTGTAATTTTTAAGGTGTAGTATCCAATTGGGTATTTAACATTCTGCAACATTCTCCAAACTGCTCCTTCCTTCCTACCTTCCTTCCTTCCTGCCTGCCTGCCTTCCATCCTACCTACCTTCCTCCCTCCCTCCCTCCCTCCCTCCCTCCCTTCTCTCTCTCTCTTTCTTTCTGTGCTGGGAATTGAACCCAGGGTCATTCTACCACCGAGCTACACCCCCAGCCCTTTTGAGTTTTTATTTTGAAACAGGGTCTTGCTACGTTGCTGAGAGCCTTGTTAAATTGCTGAGGCTGGCTTTGAACCTGTGATCCTCCTGTCTCAGGTACTGTAAGCCCAAATACTGGGATTACAGGCACGCACCACCACATCTGGCTCAGATATCAATATTTCTGATAGAAAAATTTCACATACGAACAAAGGCAACTTAGTAGATAATCTAAACAAGTAACATGATTGATAAAGCTTTCTATTTTCCAAATATTCAAAGAAGAATTTGTGTTTTTGGTTTTCAAATCTCTCTCCTTGTATAGACCCAAATTCCTCTGTACTCACTAAGGTAAATGTAGTTTTATTTTTGCTTTTTTGGTAAGTTCATTATTTTATTCTCAGCTTTGTTCATTTTTCTTCAGAAATGTTTATTTTTTTCCACAACTATACAAATAGTGGGAATCTATCTTCTATTTAAGTTGTGGACCAAAAGAAATTCTACTCATAGAGAAAAAATCATCAAAAAATTATTTGACAATTGTTAAAAGTCTATTCCCAGAAAATAGTGAATAAAACAGTATTGTAGAATGCTGGCAGAAAGAATTTGAGTGTGGAGATCATCAAGACCCACATAGAATATGCTCTATGGGGAGCCCAGCCAGTGGTTCTCCTTCATTAACAAGGATGTCTTTAATAAACCTAGTAAGATAGCCAAGGTTTTACAACCATCACACCACTCCTTCTTAAACCACAGCCTCCAAAAATATATTTTCCATGAAATTGAACACTTGCCAACAGCAGATGGGCAACATTATTATTAACATGCAAACCAGTCATCAATTAAGAATCACTCTGTTGGTGATAATGTGGCATTTTCCCCAGGCAAAGGCACCATTGATTTCCTTAATGGAACCAAGGACTGAATAAAATAAAGCCCAGGGTCAGAACCAGTCAATAGGTCATGTTTGTTCACATGTGATCCAGAGCAAGGATCAATTTGGTTTAACATTAATTAAGGAACAGGAGTAATGTTGTCCCACATCTTAATAAAAGATAAGCTCATATTTCACTTTACCTTAAGTCTTGTTCTATGACGGGTATATCTGAAGTTTACATTTGCACAAATAAATTGTTTAAAAAGTCTAGGGAATCATTTCTTCAAATATAGTATATTTCAGGCCCTTAAATTATTTGTTTTCAATCCAGTGGGTACACATGTCTGATAATTTTGATTTTCTCTTTGCACAAGAGTCCTATTAAGGATAGCTATTCACTCTGTGTTCTCACTTGTTCATTTTTAGATGAGGTTTTTATATTTAGCCAGTGAATATTGTGTTTAAGAATTTTGACTGAATTGCCACTATCATATCCTGAGATTGGATGAGACATGTGGATAGAACAGGATTTAGAATTACTGGCTCTACTCACTGAAGTTGGGCAAGCTCTGGGGTAGTTGATAACCTGTAGAGGTCACCAATTAGAAGATCCATCTGGGGACAGGAAGACTGTCCAGGAGTTTCAGGAATCCCTGTTAACGCCCCAGTTGGTGGTAGGGGAACTACATGAAGTAGTATACTGTAACAAGAGCTTCCAGTCAGTCACAGGGAATCTTGTGGAAAGGGAGCTATGCTTATGATGAAGATTAGTTTAGCAGGCAGTTATGTCTGGAAAAAAATCTGTACCTGGACTTGAACACCCCAGTTATGATTAGCATGTTGAGTAGTAGTTGTTGGCTGAGAACTTACAACAAAGGACGAAGGCAGAAGAAGCACAGGTGTAAGACTGGATGTACTTGGGACACAAAGGACAAGAAAGCAGGGATTGAGAAGAAGGTGGGAATCTATTTTTCACATCTCCTGAGCGTATGCTGGTTCAGGATCTTTGAGAAAAAGACATCAAGGAGGGATGAAAAATTCAAGGATTTTGTTAGAATAAATGACTGTGTGAGAGAAAATGGGAGGGAGCTATAGAAGTCTGAGCTCTGTCCCTGAGTGAAAGGGAACTGGAGGAAAGGTTAGAGAGAAGCCCCTTAATCTGCCCTGGAACCTACAAAAGGTTCTGCAAGGCTGTCTGAGAATCCTTGGACCAGCACCATCTATCAGAGGCCTCCCATTTCTCATGAGAGGCCTTCCCAGGTGGGCTCAAGAGCCCAGTCATTGGTTTGTGAAGCATGACCCCACTGGGGTCCATGTAGCAATAGATTTCAGAACAAAGCAGCTAGGGCTCTCAGTTCATCTTCCTGTATCTGGATGACTAAGAGACACTGGACATCCCAGGGTATTTCAAGAATGATATGATGCCCAGCCCCAAACCATAAAATTTGGACTCTGTCTTTTTTTTTTTACTTTTATTGGTGCAGTATAGTCTTGCATTATAGACACGGGAATTGATTCTGCAAGGGAAAATCAAGTGATACACATGGGAAGAGAATGGTGTGGTGGAAGCAGTTTGAGTTTGGCTGTTATTTAGGGGTGCCAAGAATTTCTTAGCTTTCATTTTTTATGTACATAAACAGTTCCCATGTTAAATGGTTTTCTATTTTGAAACCTACCATCCAGTGTTATTTAAGAAGCATCAAAACCTCCCTTCTTGTTTTTTTTTCTAACAGTTTTTGCCCCAATGCCAAGGCATTTTGTACAGTATTTTAACATATGTTCACTTTTAAAAAAATCCCCTCATAAGATACTTTTTCTAGGCTTACATTGTTCCATAAAAGCAAACTCAGATTTTTTATAGTACATAGTGAGAATAAAATACTCTATTTTATATAGCTGACTCTTATCACAAATACTTCATGATCACTGTATAACGTAGCCATGACAATTAATTCTCACATATCATTCTAATGGCTATTATAATAAAATATTTATGCAAGCTATTTAAATATTAATAAAGAAAATCAATGTCAAATGAGGTTTCAATAAGACTTATTTTAAAGGATATCAGCCTTACTTGTTCTGTCTCCTTTTATCATATTACATGGGGAGAATAATGCAAAAATGTGATTTCTTTTTTTATGTTTTTATTGGTGCATTGTAGTCTCACATCACAATGAGTATCAGTTTGGTGTTAACATACATGCACACAGCTCTTGGTGTCCCTCCCCCCCGCCCCCCATATGTAGCACTGAAAATGATGTTAGTATAATCTCATATATTGAACGGGGGAAAATTGCCAGAATTCCCCAAAAATGTGATTTCCAAAAAGGAAGTAGTCAAATTGGCATATTAATGCCCAGAATTGGCTTGAATAATAGTGACAGCAAATAACTTTTCTTGGTTTTTGATTTACAGATTCTAGTCTTGCAATGCAAAAAGCCATAAACTATATATTGGATGAAGCTTTGTAGGACCTTGGGTTAGGAAAGTCTGTCACTTTTCTATAATGTTGCACACTGATAGTCATATTGCTAAGACCATCTTCTTACTTAATGTATTTTCCTGTTTAAAATTTTCTCTTTGCTTCTTTTCAATTTGCATAGCTTATTTTATGTGTATGTGTGTGTGTGTGTGTGTGCGCGCGCGCGCACACGTGCATGTGTATTTAAGATTCAGATTCATACAGTCCATAATAAAGTTGTAAAAGTTACCTGCTTAGTACTGAGAATGCTTATTTTGGGGGTTTTATTGATAAAGTTGCTGCATGTGAGGGTACAAGAAAGAAGGATTGGCTAAAAAGGTATGAAAATTAATTTTGGTAAATGGTAGTAGATACAGTCTCCTTACTGAAGATTGTGCTCCAGGTCACCTTGTAAGATACGGGCTGACCTTCTTGGCTCTTTTCTTTATTTCCATAGCTTGTCTGGTCTACTCTGTCTCCTGTCATTCTTCTTTCTTATGGGTCTGATTACATAGTGGATAATACTGATCTATTACCCACATATTTGGTCTCTTCCCATGAACGTACTCCAAAGATTTATTTTACTTCTAGTCCATTTGGAGAAACAGACAAAGGAGGATATATTGATGTAGGAATACCTTTGAGAATTTTTCTAAATACAACACATAGTCAGGGAAGATGTTTTTCATTTGTCCTGTGGAAGCATGGACTCTGGCATATTCCTCTGTACCTCAGCTTGTATAGCATAGCATTTCTAGCATATAGTTACTAAAACACAAAATGTTGGGAAAAAAGGCAATTTTTTGTAGTTTTAAAAAATAGCTTGTAGTTTTACCTGAGTGTTATTTATCTCATTTGTGATGTGATGAGCCCTCCTACAGTTTTTCCTTGAATAAAAATAAAAGTCTGAGATATCTGATTATGTGCACTGTTCCTAAGAGACTCCAGTGAGAGCCTCCTGACCTGGTTTTGTTCAGCTCTCTACAGACCTAAGGCTTTGTTTTTTTATTGAGAGAAATGGGACCTGTTCATTTTTGTTGTTGCTAGAAGGAAATTAGTGGTTGCTTGGCAACCAGTTGCCCATCAGCTTCATAAAGCAGGAGGAGTTGCCAGGTAAATATCTGATTCTTTTTTCAGACAAGATTGAACCTATCCAAACATTCTAGGCTTAAAAAAATTGTCCTAGCAGCATCAGGAAAACAAAGCAAATAAGGAAATGACCTGATCTTAAATTATGCCAATTTGCTTTAGTTCTGCTCTTAAAATATGAACATATTTCTCTACTTACTGTTAAGTAGCTCCTACTCTGCTCCAGATGGGTGTTACTTATTCCCAGCGATCTCATTCCCTCCCCAGACCTCACCTATATCTTCTACATACACAAGGTTAGAATAGGAACCATGGGCTCCCCACTGGGACTCTACTCCAGTAATCCTGGTGGTTAACTATTTTTAATATCACCCCTGGAAATGACTGTGCCATACAGTTCAATTTAGTTTTTATCAGAGTAATTGGAGAAACAAATAAAAGAAAGTATGAGATAATAAAAAGAACATGAGCCTATTAATAAAGGAGCTTGTTGTAATTTAACTTCATGACTAGCTAGCACACTAATATTGATGTGGTCTGTTCCATTCATATGTAGAGCATAAAAGATTAAACTATATGATTTGTAGGGCCACTGTCAGTACCAATATTTTAAATGATTTTAGGTAACAATCTCAATCTTTGAAGTTACATGATATCTTAGCAAATACGGGCTACTTAGGTAAAATGAAGCTCAAATCACAATGGTAGTGGGTGACATAAAAGGTAAAGTAAGCAGAGGGACCCTGCTAGCAGAGGCTCATAAACCTTTAAGAGAAAATCAGAAAGCTTCTCTAGGCAGTAGAACGAACAGAAAGAAATGTGTGTTAGTTGTTGTAAATTGTTTATATTTTGGGGCTGAATCACTCTGAGGTGATTTTATAATTCAGTTTATTAGAGCTAATTATAAAATTAAAAACTTTGTTAATGAGAATTTAACCTAGTAATAGTGTAGTAAATGATTTTCCTGCAAAAGATTGAGATGATATGTTTAATGGCTTCCACATCCTGTCAGGAAATTTAGAAACAAAACAGAATGCCTTGCTCATGATATTTCAGTTAGATAATATCTCTTGATTAATTTACATAAAGTAATAGTGATGGCAAAGTTATATTTAAAAAGACATGAGGCTCTATTTTAGCAAAATGATAGGCTAAAAAGTTCTAAGTACCCATGGGAACATTAAAAACACCCAGAGACTGGCTGAATTAACCTTATAGGAACTATGAAAAACAGTTAAAAGTATACAGTACCAAATATGTGCCCAATTGAGAAAAGGTTAACTTCAAATTTGCAGCAAATTTTATGGCATATTTGCTTACTTTTTCCCCCACCTACTTCCCAGCCCAGTGTGATATTGACCTGGAGGAGGGAACAGCTGGGTTCCAGATCCAGTCTAGAACAGGAGGGAGCAAAACAGATCTTATCTGCAAAGTTTTAACCTGTGTGGGGACTACCTGTGGGAGTGGTAGCTTTGTTGTTGTAGCACTGTTTTACTAACTCAGACCTTAAGTGAGGGGAAAGCAACAGGCGTGGTTTATTAAAGCTGCAGGGATACTGCAGAGCTGCAGACACCTGATGCAAAAGATTATAGGCAGAGACAGGCACCAGACAATCCAAGGCCCTAAAGAGAAGCTGGGATGATGCTCTTTGAAAAATTAAGACATTTGAGAGCAGCTATGTGCATGGGGAGTTGAGAAACTACATGTGGGTTCAGACAAAAATGCATGCCCAGGAAATACCTAGAGACCTTTGTCTTTCACTTAGGGCTGATCTTTAGGCTCATAGCCAGTCTAGGTAATTAGTGAAGAGTGTTCTGGTACTGAAGTAGTCCACAAAGCCAGAGAGGTGTAGCTGGTTTTTTTAATGTCCTATTTTCAACAACAACAACAACAGTATCACATCACACACAAAGGAACAGGAAAACATGGTTTATTCAAAGGAAAAAATAAATTGAAAGAAACTGTCCCTGAGGAAGACATTGGATTTACTAGACAAAGTCTTTACAATAACTGCCTTAAATAGACTCAAAGACATAAAAGAAAACATGGATAAAGAACTAAATGAAACCAGAAAATGATGTATCAGCAAAATAAGAATGTTAACAAAGAGATAGACATTATAAAAAGGGAATTATGAAGTTGAAAAATACTCTAACTCAATTGAAAATTTACTAGAGGAATTTAACGGCAGATTTGAGCATGGAGAAGAAAGGACCAGCAAACTGAAAGACAGAACAATTGAAATGATCAAATCTGAGGAATAGAATGGAAAAAAGACTGAAGAAAAGTGAACGGAGTCTAAGGGACTTATGTGACATCATCAAAGCCAGTCACAGAATGAGAAGAGAGGGACATAAGGGCAGATATGTCGTTTGAAAAAAATTATGGTTGAGAACTTTCTAAATGTGATGAAAGATATGGATGCTCAAATATAAGATCCTCAAATACCTCTTGGATAAATCCTAAGAGACCTACCCAAGACACATTATAATCAAACTGTTCAAAGGCAAAGTCAAACAGAGAATGCTAAAAGCAGCAAGAGAGAAGAGACTTATCCCTACAAAGAACCCTCAGTAAGATTACCAGTGGATTTTTCATCAGAAACCTTGCAGGCCAGAAAGCAGTGGGATGATACATTTAAAATATAAAGAGAAAAAAAGGATCAATTGAGAATTATATATCAGTACAACAGTCCTTTAGAAATGAAGGAGAAATTCTTATTCTCCAAGATAAATAAAAGCTGAGGGAGTTCATTACCACTAGACCTACCCTACACAAAATGCTAAAGAGAGTCCTTCAGATTGCTTAGAAATTTTTGTTATGAATTCAAATTCCTTACTAATTATTGTTTTGTCTTTTTTGATTTTCTATATTTTTATGATTCAGTCTTGGCAGGTTGTATGTTTTTAGAAATTTACTTTTTTAGGTTATCTAATTAATTGGCAAATAATTGTTTATAGTAATCTCTTATTGTCAGGGTCAGATACAGAATGCTCCCTGAAGAGCTCATATCTTAGGCTCAGCTTTGGGGAGTATATGTGGTTCTTCTTCCTTTTGTTGTCACTGTTCTCTCTGCTTCCCTGAGATCCAAAGATGCCAGCCTCACATGGACTAAACCCAAAATTTCCAAGAAACCATGAGAAAATAAATCTTCCTTCCTCTAAGTTGTATGGCCAGGACTTTTAGATTATAGCAGCGAGAATGCTGAGACACTTATGATGATTTGATTGCGATGGTATCATTTCTAATGTCTCCTCTTCAATTTCTGATTTAACACTCTTAAGGTTTATCCATTTTGTTTATCATTTAAAAAAACTTTTAATTTTGTTGAGTCCTTCAGATGGAAATGAAATGATGCTAGACCATAACTTGAAGCCAAATGAAGACATAAAGATCCCCAGTAAAGACAAATATATGGGTAAATACGAAAAGCATTGTTATTATAATTTTGGTTTGTAGCTCAATTTTTATTTTCTAGCAGAATTTATAAGACAAATACATAAAAATAATATGTTAGTTGATACCCAATATGTAAAGATGCAATTCGTGACATCAATAATCTAAGGAGAGGAAGATCAAACTTTATCAGAGTATGTGTGTGTGGGGGTTGTATTCAATTGAACTTAAGTTGTTATCAATTCAGATTAGATCATTTGAATTTAGGATGTTGTATGTAATCCCCTTGGTAACCACCAAAACAAATCTATAAAATATGCACAACAGGAATTGTGAAGGGAATCCAAACGTGCCAAAATTCCACTTTTATAAAGAAATTTGAATAATAAAACTCATGAGACAAAAGCTAGACTAGCAGTTACCAGGGGCTGAAAGGAAAAGAGTAATACAGTGTTATTGTTAACAAATGTAGAGTTTCATTTTGAGATGATGAAAAAGTTCTGGAGATGGTCAGTAGTGATGGTTGCACAGTCATATGAGTATACTTAACACCACTGACTTGTGCATTTAAAATGGTAAAAACGGTAAATTTTGTTCTATTTATGTTTCACCACAATTAAAACAAGAACAAAACCCAAAAAGATATGAGATGATGAGGGACCTAAGATTAATGATTTCTTGAGTATTTATTGTGAATGTCAGTGGACTGACTACTTGACATATATATAGCTCATTTACTGAATTCAGTAACTCTATCAGAGTAAGCAGATAACTAAATCAAGTCTCAAAAAATCATATAGTTTGCTTAAATACAAGGCAGGATAGTGAAAAATTCTAAGGCTTAGCTGTGATTACTAGTGGAGATAATAAGATTATGAGTTTTCTTGTGAAGATGATATAAAGTAGGATGAAAATGATAAACAAAAGACTAACATATGAGATCAAATTTATATTTATCTCGAACCTACTCATGGGGAGGTCAGCTGCTTGAAAATAAGGACTGTGCTTTATTCATTTGTTTTCCTGGTTCTTAGCAATATTCCTTGTGTGCAGCCATCTTTAATAAATGTTTCAGTGAATGAATGAACAAATGAACTAATAAACTCTCCATGAAACCTTGAAGAAAGTATTTATTGGTACCTTAGGTTTTCTATTTTTAAAAGTATCCAACCACTACAAAATTGTGGTGATTATAGTGAGAAAATATTATTTTAGTCTGTTTTGAAAAGCATTTTGTTTAGAGCTAAAAACTTTCTAAAGAAATAACGTCATATAGAAATTATATGTAATTAGATTCCCACTTCTAAATTATAATGCTGTGTGCATCTGTCATCTCAGATCTGTATAAATCAACATTGGATCAAAGAGAGTACTCTTTTCTTACACCATTTTTTTTATAAGCTTGAATATTTCTTATTGAAGAGATTAATGTTAATTATGTTTTTCTTTACAATGATATTTAATATCTTTGCCTACCTAATAATTTTAGTTGAGTAGTTTATGATTATGTATAGCAATATAGTTTGCATAAAAATTACAAATCAAGATTGGTAAACAATAAGATGTCTAGTTGTATGCAATGTTTATGGATATAAAGGGAAATTTACTCACTTGTGCACATTCATTTTGCAAAGCATCTGCATTAGTTGTACTTTGAATAGATATTGGGCTTTTTAGTTCCACTGAATTTTCTTGTTGAAAGTTTTCATAGGATGAGAACAGATGCTTAATTTGCTGATCTATCACAAAGAAAATGAAAGTAGGATTATGAGGTGATGGATTTCCCTCTATTGTTTCATTGCTTTTGAAACATGGAAAATTAAAGAGAAGAAATTGTAGAAGTGAAAACCTATTATAATCATGCATCACTGAAAAATGGAGGAACACGTTCTGAGAAATGCATTCTTAGCCAATCTCAACCTCGTGGGAACATCATAGAGTGTACATACATAAATCTAGATGGTAAGGGTCAATCACTCAACATAGCCTCTTGATGCAATAAAGAGACACAGTAAACTTGACAAGTGTGAGGTTCTGCTGCCATGATAAGGCATACTTTTTTACAGAAGATTTTTTTATAGGTAGAAGTAGTATACTTTAATGTTAAGAAGCATTGTGTAGTAAATACATAAACCAGTAACATAGTCATTAATTACCAAATAAGTATTATGTACTCTACATAATTGTATGAGGTAACTTTGTATATCTCCATTTCATTGCAGTAGGTGTGTTTACACCTGTATCCTCACAAAAGTGTGAATAATGCATTGTGCTGCAAGGTTATAACAGCTTGATGTCACTAGGTGATTGGAAGTTTTCAGTTCCACTATGCTTTTATAGGACCACCAGTATATATCTGTTCTGTCAGTGGCTGAAATGTCACTAATTGGTACCTGACTCTACTTTGTGAAATTTTGAAGAGTTGAATACTTTGCAAAAAATCGTCTGATCAAGACAAAAACCTGTTAATAAGTTAATAAATGTCTTAATTTATTCTTACATTTTGGGTCCTTTCACTTTTAAGATATTTGTATCTTTGCATGATTTCTGATTTAAAAAACATAGTCATTTTCACCTCTGGAAGTTTCATTTGAGTGCATTTTTAGATCTTTCATGCCTCTACATGCTCAGTTATTTTTCTAGCTTCTTAAACATATGGAATGCAGTCGTGGCGTTTGTTTCATTGTCCTTGTCTACGAATTTTATCAAATGTGTAATTTCTAGGTCAGTTTTAAGTGAGTGACTTTTTTGTACACATTATAGGTGGAATATACTTGCTTCTTTATGTGGTTTCTAACTTTATATTAGATGCCATACATTCTGAATTTCGCCTCATTGGATGCTTAATATGTTAGTATTCCTAAAATTCCTGTTGAGTTTTATCATGGGACAGTTAAGCTCTTGGAACCTGTTTCATCCTTTGAGTCTTTCTCTTAAGCATTGTTAGGTAGAATCAGAGCCACACTCACTCCAGGGCTAGTTCCCCCACCCCACTATTGAGGCAAAACTCCTTTGAATCATATTCTCAATGTCCTGTGGATGTTGCAGGTTTCTATTCTGGTTGGCAAACCAGAAACTCTTGTAGCCCTGTATGAACTCAGGCATTTTCCTCTCTAATCTTTCTGGAAGTTTTCTTTCTTGACTTTCAGTAGTTTGACCGCACTCATCCTCTGATCAATACTCAGATGAAGACTTGAGGGGGACAGTTCAAACCTTGATACTTCCTTTGCGTGATCCTCTTCTCTCCATCACTCTGGACTCGAGCTGCCTTGGTTTCCCTGGACTCCAAGCATCATCTTACCTGGTGAGCCTACCAGATGTAGGTTCTCCTTGCCTGGGTTGTGACCTGTACTGCTCTCTTTGGGCACTAAGCTCGGGTGTTGTAGGGTTTGCTTTGTTTCTTCTCTCTTAGGAATCCCTGATTTCCATTGTCTCATATCCAATATCATGAGTACTGTCATTTCATATATTTTATTTATTTTTAAAGTTTTATTTTTCCAGAAAGGATGGTAAATCTATCCCCCTCAGTTACTCCATTCTTCCTGGAAGAGGAGGTTTCTTCTGAAGTTAGTGAAAATAGTGGAACCATGTAATTTTTGGTAAAGCATCTTAGAGAGACCAAATAATAGCTCAAGATTTAAAGGGAGAAGATTGAGGTCTTGAGGATCTGGGTTTTGGTGTCTATGAAACCTTTGGGATGCCTGTCATGGGACAAGAGCATAAAGAGAGGCACTGAGTTAAACCTAATCAGAAACCAACATTTCAGGGTGACCTTTATGAAACATAAGTATGTTCATGCTGTTCATCTCTTTAAACCTCTCTAATGATGCCCCATTATAAATAAACATAGGCATGAGGCGGTGGAGAAAGGAAGTCTCTCATTGATAATGTGTGACTAGGAATAGGCTGTGTCTATGTTTTGTAGTAGTTATGGGATTAGTTTGGATGAGGATGACAAGAAATGAGCCTAAAATTCCTAAATCAGAATCACTTCCAAAGTAGGTAAATTAAGGGTGACTAGATGAAAACAAAATAGCTTCAACTAAGAACTCAGCAGCCAGAAGATCTACAGCAGTTTCAAAGAAATTCAACCTATATTTTAGAAAAATTACAAATCAGTATATCATGGACCTTCAAGGCAACTCTTCAATAGCCCAGGAAAGGACAGTTAAAACCACAAAATAATGTATCCATTCTGTTATGTTTTTAGCAGAAATATGAATGTCAAGATCAAGTTCTAGAAGGGTGATTAGGATAACTTCTGAAAAACTCTTCCTGGAGTACATTGGATTTCTGCCAACCATTTGACATTTCCCGAGACAAATTGTGGGTTACTTTCAAATGAGAAAGATTAACCAATAGACTATTAATGGTTATAGATCATTTGCTAATTGTAGAATCTTGTACCCAGTGATGTTGGCATTACAAAGAAAAGAGGATCCATGGTCTTATTTAAATATATATTTCTGGAATTGTGGCATATTCATATGAAGATATAATGTATCAAAGTGAATACTCACAAATAGCATGAATGGAAATATTTTATCTGGTTCTCAAATAATCAGAAACACATCATTCCTCCTTGTATGATGATTGTATCATTAACAGTTTTGTTCCTAGACTTTTGGGGCCAAAAACATGGTTTGTAGAGATCGCAGGGTAGTGAATTCTGAACCCTATAGAATATCAAGTATACAGTTCTCTCTCAAACTTGTAGACAGAATTTAGCTTAGAGGCTAGTTTTTCACCATATGCCTAACTTTTCTGTAAAAGAAAACATTTGTAATATATTCTTCAACTCAGGTCAATATGAATGCAAATTATTCTTATAATGCTTTGGGCTATTGATAGGAAAGCTTATTTGGGAGATATATTTAGAGCAATATTAGATTCTCTGGCAATTTTTTCCTACAGGGTGGAAAATAATGAATACTTATATAATGAAGACAAATATAAATATTTGACAATGGCAAAATATGATCAGACTATACATTACAAAATACAGCACAGTGCCTATAGGATGTGTTTATTGATTTGATAGTCTAAAAGCAGATTGCCATTTTAATGAGTATGATTTGTAGGTAAAAGGGAATCTGCCAATGTTTATTGGGAGTTGGGAGTATCACATATCAACAAAAATGTGTTTTTAAAGCTGAAATTTGTTAGCTGGGCATGGTGCACACGCTTATAATCCTAGTACTTGGGAGGCTGAGACAGGAGGATCGCAGGTTCAAGGACAGCCTCAGCTACTTAGTGAGGCCTTCCGTAACTTAGTGAGACCCTGTTTCAAAATAAAGTATAAAAAATAGGGCTGGGGGTGTATCTCAGAGGTAGAATACTCCTGAGTTCAATCCCTAGTACCACAAAAACAAGCAAACAAACAAAAAAGAAACTGAAATTTGTTAGAAAGTGCCAATGATGATTTCTTTGAGATTTGGGAAAATCTCCTATGTTATCCTAATAACATGATTCTCCATCTAAGGGACACAATGTCTATGCCTACAGAATGTTAAAACGCCTATATTGATTTGGTCTTTTATGAAGGCTGCCTTATTAGTCTAAAATGCATCCAGTATATAAGACATATAAAGTATATAAAGCCCAAGTTACTGAATGTAAAAAAAAAGATTAAGTAAAAGCCAGGTCTCTGTTTTAATATAACTTTTAATATTAAGGGAAGTAATATTCTTTTAAATTAAGCAATGCCAATTTATGTATTTTTGGAATTTGGGAGGATATTCTTGTTCTTTTTACCACTTATCCAGTTCTCTTCTATGGTTTGCAGTTCAATAGGCACTTCATTTCTTAGTAGTAATCTGGCAGCTGCTAGGCTCCTGTTAATGAGTTCATTTGGATGCATGCTCTTTCTTTAGTGAACACACTCTGAGCTTTACTCCCCATGAAATAAATCTTCTAATTTTGCTAACCTATATTGGTTGTGGTGGTTACTAATACAGCTTCTTGAAATATGCTGCCTGACAATTTTGGATTAATAAAGATCGAATTGCATCTGGTGACATTTGCAGTCAGTATTCCAGCAGTTAATATTTATAATTTTAAGGTGGTGGGGGAATAGTCTAGCAGGTTCCAAAGAAATTGTGCTTCACTTTAAGTCTTCCTTGTTAATATTAACAAGGCAGATTTTTAAATGGCTCATTAGCATTTCATCCAGAAACCAGTTCTTCATTTAGGTAGGTGGGGTCCTGAAATACCTCCATAGCTCTTTTCCTTGCACCCAGGCTTCTCTAACTCCACTTCATTTTAAGGACTCTGTTCAGGCACTATCTTTAAAAGACTTCCTCCTCTTATCTCTGCTCTGGGCCATGTATGCCTTCCACCCCACTCTCCAGTGTGCTCCTCAACACAACATGTGCCTCCCTCTACCACAATTATCTGTTTACATGTCTGACAGCTTTAGCCACTTAAAGTATTGATTCTTTGGAGACAATGGTATTTCTTTCTACTCTAGGGTCCCCCAAATTTTTAGTAAGCAATTAATAATTGTTTAGTGAAGAATGACAGAATTTATAATTATTTAAGGCTGGTGAATATCCATGCCTTTTTTCAATATCTATAAAGCATTTTCTAAAAATCATTGTATATGTTTTAGCAGAGTTGGTTGGCAGAAAACCTTTATGAAAGATTGTTTTGGCTACCAGTTAACCACTTTGGGTCTTTTTATTTTAATCAAGATAGTAAAATCTCTGAATGATCATGGTAGCTCTTCTTAGCACTAATTTTTTAAATTATTCTTATAGTATCTCAGTGTGCTCAAATGATCTTGAATTTTTTTGGGAGGGCTAAGAAGCTTTAAGTATTAAAGTGATAACTTACAACTTAAGAACTATGTTTTTAAACATACAAAAATCATATTATAAAATTATATAGGACAGCTAATCCTTGGGAAATTATATGTATATTTATGAGGTTGATATTCTAAAGCAACATGTTTTAATAATAGAAAGTATAGGACCAAAGTTGCTGAATGCAACATTGTGAGTATGTTTTTATATACTACTCTGCATATAGTGACCTGTTAAGTCAAACTAATTTGGTAAGGTTGAACCATTAGCAGAAAGGGAAGTATTCATTCTTTTTTTTAACTTTTTATGTTCATTTATTGGTGCATTGTAAATTATAATTATACATTTTGATATATGTCAGGGTATGAACATCATACATGCACACATTGCACATTTAGCCCTCCCTCCAATCCCACCCTATTCCCTCCCCCTTCCCTCCCTTTCATGCTCCAGATAGTGATTGAGTCTTATAGGTTTGTGTATGT
>PVJS01014344.1:0-40532 GCA_004027185.1 Glis glis
TTTTTTTAACTTTTTATGTTCATTTATTGGTGCATTGTAAATTATAATTATACATTTTGATATATGTCAGGGTATGAACATCATACATGCACACATTGCTCATTTAGCCCTCCCTCCAATCCCACCCTATTCCCTCCCCCTTCCCTCCCTTTCATGCTCCAGATAGTGATTGAGTCTTATAGGTTTGTGTATGTACATCATGTGCTATAGTTTGAATTCTGACTGCTTTTCTTCTCTTGCTAAGAAGCAGTCTTCCTGCTGATTGAGTTTGGAGTCTTGGAAGAACTGAAATGTGCTGCTTTCCTCTATTCTGCCATGTTTTATTTTGAAACAACTATGGAGCCAAATGTAGTTATACATATAATATAGAAAGATTTCATGTACCAATGACCTAATAAGGACAGTGATATGATACGCTTGGCTGAGGTTAGATTTCTAGTTTTACTTGTATTCATTTGTGTGTGCATATTTGGCCTTACACAATTTTATCACATTCATACGTTTGTGTCCCTACTATAAGTGAAGCTTATCATAGTGCATCATCATAAATATCCATCTTTTATAATCATATTCACTTTCCTCCTTTTTAAACCCTGGCAGCCATTAATCTCTCCTGAACTTCTGTCAATTAAAAATGTTATATAAATAGAGCAATTGGAGCAATATAGTCTGTAGCCTTTGGGAATTTCCCCCCATGGAGAAAAATTCACTTGACATTCACTCAAGTTATTGTATGTACCAGTAGTACATTCCTTTTTATTACTTAGCAGCATTCCATGGTATGCATGTACAATACCCAGTGATTTCTCAATGTGAGAATGTCCTTAACTTACTCATCATAAGTACATGAACAATGTTTTAGTTAGTTTATTTGAATCATCCCCGGATCTCATTTAATAAAATCATATTATCAGCACTGCATATAAAATAAAGTATTGATATGTATAGCATTTTAAAATCTCTGCATATTGAGCTTTAATTAAAAAATTATAGATAAGCATAAAATTCAGTGAATTTTAGAAACATAATTTTAGAAATGATAAATAAATAGATAGCAGACTGTTGTTTCCCCAGAAGTTCCCACAATGTTTTGGGTATGTCATAGTTTATTATCATTCTGTTAAAAATATTTTCATTTTTTAAATAATTTTTTACATTAACTTTTGGATTCAATCTCATTTTATTTTCATTTTTATTAATCATTTATTGGTGCATTGTAGTTGTACATCATAGTGAGATTCATAGTGATAGTATCATATATGCACACGTCATTGACTCTTTTTCCCTCCTCACATCTTCCCTCACCCCATACATGAAAGTAAGATTTATAGTGATATGGAGATCATTTCCTATTTACTCAAATTTTATGTTATTTGTATTTTCCTTTATAAAAATGCATTACAGCTGGGCGTGGTGGCTCACGCTTGTAATCCCAGTACTTTGAGAGGCAGAGACAGGAGGATCCGGGTTCATGGCCAGCCTCAGCTCTCTCTCTCTCTCTGTCTCTCTCTCTCTTCCTCCCTGTGTCTCTCTCTCCCTCTCTCTCTACTAAGCGAGGCCCTCCGCAACTTCTTGAGACCCGGTTTCAAAATAAAGTATAAAAAAAAATAGGGCAGGGGTTGTAGTGCGGAGGTAGAACGCCCCTAGGCTCAATCCCTGGTACTGCAAAAAAAAAATGCATTATAGAGGTCAAGTCGCAGCCCCAGGGAATGCCATAGAGACAAAAACATTATCTTAAATAACTACAGAAAAGGATTAAAATAAGGAACTATAATAAAGATAAATACTTTTATCTAATTTACAGTTCATATTCAAGTTGTTCTTTCATTATTTTTAAACTAAGATAACTCCCCAGATTTCCATTGTCTTTCATTACTTGATATTTTTAGAAAAAATGGGCACCAATTAAAATCTTAAAAATAAAAAAGAATGGGTCATTTTATTTGTGGTATGTTCTTGAGTTTGTTGTATGATTCATGTTTAAATCATGGTTATGAATTTTTATCAGGAATACTACAGAAAAGATATCATGCCAATCTCAGGGCATCAACACAAGAAACTTCTGAAGTTGGATACAATAAATTTAATCACTTAGTTATGGGATAATTACTGCCAAACTACTATTTTTACCTTTGCAATTAATTAGAAAATTATGGGAAATTATTTGATTCTAAATAAATATGCTGTTCCTCATAAGTCTTTCACAGAATAATTTTAGCAGCCATTGATTATTAGAGCATGAATTAATTATCAATTATCAACTTGTAATGACTTGATAAGACAGGTGAATGATCTAATTCCAGAATTCATTCTATCATTAGTACAACTTTCTCTTTTCCTCTATCTGCAGATAAATCTTACCTATAATCTATCTATCCATTTATCTATCTACCTATCATATACTTATCTACCTCTCATCTACCTCTTTCTCTCTTTACTTATTATCTGTCTCTTTATCAAGATAGGTAGTTAGTGATATCTATATTATCTCATAGATTGGTGCTCGGTCCCTGGTTCTCTTGCATGTTCTGCAGCTGTGGCCATGCCAGCAACAATTATGTGAGTTAACTCCTTAAAATAAACCTCCTTTTATCTCTCACTCTCTCTATCTCTCTCTCTCTCTCTCTCTCTCTCTCTCTTTCTCTATATTTATATAGATTGTACTGATTTTATTCTCTTGAAAACCTTAATTAATGAAAGTTATTTCTCCAACAGCCCTGGCTCTTTTTAGTAGTAAGTGATATCTAAAAATCAAGTCCTGTGTCTTAGGTATTCTCCTTGTTACTACACTTTGTAAAGTTTCTAGGCCCTCACATGTGTCAGAGCCAGAATAATATTTATATTTTTTGTTGCTCTTTTGTGGTACTGGAGATTGAACCCATGGATAGTCTACCACCAAGCTACATTCCCAGCCCTATTTTATTTTTATTTTTGAAACAGGTTCTCACTAGGTTGATGAGTCTCACTACTTGTTGAGGATGTTCTTGAACCTACAATTCTTCTGTCCCAGCCATATTATATTTTCATACAGATACATAGACACACATGATTATGTATTTTCAATTCAATATCAGAATTCATTTTTCTAGCTTCCCCATTTCTACATTTCACATTTACATTTTTCTCCAACAATGAGAAACATGACTTCCCAATATCCTCAAAATTGGCACTTTTGCTCAATCATAACATATACAGTAATTTCAAAATTGCTAGCCTACATTTAAAATTGCTAGGCCATATCATTGATCAATAGCATCTAATTAGAAACAATTATAGTTTAGCTCTTTTATGTAGCTTTCTTTTACCCCACTTTATATATAGACTCTATGTAGAATCAGATCACTGTCTTCTGAAGTTACTTGCATCACTTCAATGTGCCCATAGTCGATTTGCTTTTGCTCTCTTTCATCAAATCTTAAGAGTTCTTTATAAATATTGACCATTAGCCCTTTATATGACATATTTTACTAATATTTTATAAACATTTTAAAATTTCTTTGAACCATTCATGGTGATTTTGTTTACATAAAACTTATGTATGTGTGTACAGTCTCTCCTTGTAAATTTTTATTAATCTTTTATTGCAGCAAAATACTGAATTATAGTGAAATGACACTTCCCTACATCCAGGTTTAAAAGATTTAACTTATGTTGTTTTCTATAAATCACATTTTAAAAGTATTTAGGTCTATAATTCTTTATTAGAATTTATCTTTAGGTATAAAGTATGGATCCATTTCTAGCTTATTTAAAGTACTGGTTTGACTATTTCAGAGCCATTCTTAATATTCAATTTTCTTTCACCAAATGACTTTCTTTTCTTTATTTATTTATCTCTTTTCTTTTCTTTTTTATTTTTTGGAGGTACTGAGGATTGAACTTCTGAGCTACAGCCCTATCACTATTTTATATTTTATTTTGGAGCAGAGTATCACTAAGTTGTAGAACACCTTGCAAAGTTGCTGAGCCTGGCCTTGAATCAGCAATATCCCTTTCTCAGCCACTCAAGTACTGGGATTAGAGGCATGGACCAGCTTCACCAAATGATTTTCAATGGCAGCTTTACATATATGAAATATCTGTATGTATGTACTTATATCTATTTTTGGATTTTATATTTTATTTAATTATGTCTGTCTCATTATGTACCAATACTATAATGTTTAGATTATAAAAGCTTTAAATATGTTTTAATTTGTGGAAAAGATAGTCTCATATATGTATATTTTTTCTTTTATTTCTTAACTAATTTTCCATATTAATTTATCTGCATTAACTAGTTTCAATTTGTTCAGATCCATAAAATATACTGCAGCTACTGCTTTAAATTTATAAATTAGCTTACAACTCACATTATTATGACCTTGAATATCCTACAAAAAGTGTACCTTTCTATTTAATTCTATTTGTGCATCTTTCAAACCCATCCTAAAGTTTTGCTTTTATAGATTTTGCATATTTTGCATTTTTCACTTTTTTATGGTACTGGGGATTGAACTCAGGTGCATTCTACCTCTGAGCTACACCCTCACCCCTTTTTATGTTTTGTTTTGAAACAGGGTCTCAATAGATTTCTGAAAGCCTTGCTAAGTTTCTGAGGCTGTTCTTGAACCTTTGATCTTCTTGTTTCAGCTTCTACAGTACTGGGATTACGGGCATTCACCACCACGCCTGGCTTTATTTCTTCCATTTTTATTTGTTTCCCCCTAACTACATTTATCCTTTATTTCTATTTTAAATGGCATTTCCCTATAATTATATCTTCTCAATTGGTTATTTTTTGGAAATGACAGATACTGGTTTCTGTATGTTAATTTTATACCCTGCTCTTTTAACAAGTGTCTGCTATTTAAAAATTTTAATATATTTTAATTTCCATCTTAAATTCTTCTCTTCATGAATCATATCAATCTTTTAAAAAGTCATGCAGTTGGATAGTTTCAAATTATCTTATTTTCCTTAAATTCTGATTTAATAACATATGACCAATACTGACTCAGTAAGTTTAGCCTTTTGAAAGACAGGTATGAACTAGTAGAGGGAGATATAGATTAAATTATGCTTTAGATAAATCTTTCAATTCGGAAAAGATGGGGAATTCAAAAAGTGAAAAATAAAACCTGTACCTTAAAACTTAGAAGTAAATGTAAAAGCAATACATCTGCATGAAGTATTTCTTATTTCTTTTTTGTGGTACTGGGGATCGAACCTGGGGGTATTCTATCTTGAAGTTACATCACCAGACCTATTTTATTTTTTATTTTGAAATGGGATCTAAGTTGCTGAGGGTCTTGCTGAATTGCTGACCTGCCTAGAACTTGCTATACTCCTATCTCAACCTACTGGGATTAGAGTCCTCTGCCAACATCCCTGATTAAGTATTTCCAATGTAAATATAATTGCTTGAAATCACATTAAAATTTAAAATGTTATGTCCCAATGTATACACACTATTTAATTCAATACTTTCAACAGACATTCTAAAATCATAATCTAAGGGTATTAAGCATGAAGAGTGGAGGATGTTGGGAAGTTTGGTAATAAAAAGAGGGGGCTAGCATAGGACTAAAGAGTTCATTAACCAAACTGAAGTCTTTATAGTGAAATAGAAAAATCAGCTTTCTCTGATGTACAGAGAAAAAGAAGCCATTATATCTAGTCACGATGTTTCCTGAAACTAGAAAGTGACATGTAAAGGTTGTTGTGAGTTTTTATAAAAGAGTACACCCTCATACCAAATGACTGAATATAGCTACATGTCCACATCTTACTAAGAATAATAACTTGCAACTACATTTTTTTATGCTGGGGATAAAACAGCAAGACTAATCCATGGTCCATTTATTATCCACCCTGGAAGCTCACCACATTGTCTGAATAAGTACTGATTTGGGAATATGGCAAGAACTCACCTACATAACAAAATCATCTTATTATTATTGTTAAGATGTATTAAGGATGGAATATTCTTGCATAATTATAAGGCCTGCATATAAATTGAAAATTACCGGTTTTCAGATCTAACCTGTTTTCATATATTATGTTGAATCTTAGATTATATGGAGGACATTAGGTTGTTTGACAATATTTTCTTGGAAGTAGTATGCTATTAAAATGTAATCTGTAAGAATTATTGATAAATTTCTTTTAATAAATTTGGTATGAAAAGTGAGTGAAACTGCCAATTTGATATAGATGATTATAGGTCAAGTATTTTGCAGGGTAGCAGAATATGCCATCCCAAAATATGCCACTTTGTATAAATATTAATTCTAGCTAAAAATAATTGAGAAAAAGCCATAATAAGTACCAAAATAGAGTTATATAAAAGTACTTAGTTCTAGCATCTTGCAGCACACAGAACCATAGTTCACAGTAAGACCTTAAATGTTCAAAACAGAAAGTAATGACAAGGAGATAGAAATATTAGTTACCCTGACTTGAATAGTATGTGCTGAATACATGTATTGATATATCACACTGTACTTCATAAATATGCACAATTGTTATGTGATAATTAAATATTTTAAAGGCTTAAAAAGATGCAAGATATAAAAATAATTATTCACATTAAAAGAGCTCTCTGCCCTCCCCAATTTGTCTACAGGCAGGACACAAATTTGTAAAGGTATCCCTCCATCTCTCTCTCTCTCCAAGAGAAGAGAAAGAGAAACAGTTAATTACTAAAGTCAGGCATTGTATGAGAATCACAGGTTCAAGGACAGCTTTGTCAATGTAGCAAGGTTCTCAGCAACCTGGCGAGACCCCGTTTTAAAACAAAAATAAAATAGTGCTGGAGACAAAATTCAGAGGTAGAAAGCCCCTGCAATCTCCAGTAACACACACACACACACACACACACTTGTACACATGTCCACACACACATAGAAAAGTTAATTACTAGAAACTCTGGACCCTTATCCTGGAGATGACATCAGAAGATATGTAAGAAAGTTTACGAACAAAACTTTTACCATCCATTATTTCTCCCACATAATTATCTTCACACAATTTTACTAGAAAATTCAGTCCTTTTCCTTGATCTTATCACTCTTTAAATGTGTTGTTCTTTAAGTAAGTTGCTATACATGTCCAAAATCTTTTTTTTTTTTTTTTTGCGGTACCGGGGATGGAACCCAGGGGCATTCCACCTCCGAGCTACACCCCAAGCTCTATTTTTTGTTCTTTATTTTGAAACAAGGTCTCACTAAGTTGCAGAGGTCCTCACTAAGTAGCTGAGGATGGTCACGAACCCAGATCCTTCTGTCTCAGTCTCCCAAGTACTGGGATTACAAGCATGTGCCAACACACCTAGCTTACATGTCCAAATTCTAATCACCCCTTGGATTTACTTATTTCTGGGTGCCCATGTTTAAGCACAAGGCATATACTTATAAACATCAGTTTTCTAATCTATGTTTTGTTGTTTTAATTTATAGGGCCCTAGCTGAAAATCTAAGAAGGATAGAGAAAAAAACATTTTCCTCCCTTACTCAACCTAGTTGATTTGATTTGGGCAAATCACTTAACTCTTCTAACCCTGTTGTCTCATTAGTAGGAGGGACACAAAAAATTCTCCCTTGACTATTTCCCACAGCTCTTGTGGAGATTAGTTAAAACTATGGCAACATATGCTCTTGGAAAATAAAGTTCTAATAAGAAAACAGATGTCATCATAATTAGTTGTAAATATTAACATTTTTCATAAATATATAAAATTAATATCACCTTCCTTTTATAATGCCAAGTTGTACACGTCTTTAAAAAGTATTTTTCAGTTCTCTATTACTTTTTTACCCATATTTCCAAATGAATACATAATAATGCCTCCTTTATTATTTCTGTAGATTATATACAGACATACGAATACAGGTATATTTTTCTCTGACATATGTGTTAACTTTTCTCTGGAACTACATAGTTTTATTATCCCAGGATTTAATTCTTTGCTTTGTGTTATTTTCCTTCTTCATAGTTCCCTGGATAACCAGGTTTTCTAGACTTGATAACTGTTGTTTTAAGTAAATTAAAGAAATTGGGGATATATGGCATGCATACTCCAGATAGAAATTATAGCTTTTATAATTCAATAAATCGGTGCACTGCTTTCACTTCTATTGTGTTTAGTAAAACCTTTCATTATGGTCATTAATCAAGGTGGATGATGTATTGTTCCAGTATCACTACTTTGACATACAAAAGATTCCATACCCAATTAGCTGTAAAGGGTTATGTCCAGATCAGGAGGTCTAGGTTTCTGTCCTTTGGTTGCTAACAGATATTCTGACTTTGGAAAAGACTCTATCACTTTGAAACTGTTCTTTCAGACAAAACAAGAGAATCAGAAAAAGATTTATTATCACTTCTAGATTTGCTATTTCATAATGTTATAGAACATTAACAGTTTTGAATTCAAATCCATATCATGGATTTCCTAAGGAAAATAGAGTAAGCCACAGTGTATCTCAGAGTGTCAGTTGTGAATTCTTCAACATTTACAAGGTCACAGAGCTCTCCTCCTCCATATCCTCAAGAGAGGGAGAAGGCAAAGATAAAAACAAAACTTGAGAACCAAACTCCTTAGTTTTGAACAAGGAAAGTACAATATAGATTTGAGAAAGGGACAATGAAAGCTCAAGAAAAAAATGTGAAAAGCACCCATCCATTTAATGTAAGTCTGCCAACTATTACTGGCACACATTTTAAATTCATTGTCTACTAGAAAAGGCTATAGAAATCAATGTAGAACCTAAGAAGAATTGCAGACAGAAAGATTTATTGCACTTGAAGACTTATACAGGTCATTTCTGATGGCATATTAAAATTTTTATATAGTGTGATTTCTTTACTTCATTTACTGGGATTTCTTTTCCTCAATGTAGGGCTTATGAAAAGTTGTCTTGCCCATGAAAGTATTATGAAAGCACAAAATGTATGATGATCTTTACAAATGTATGATGATATGCACAAATAGAAGAGTGTTACCAGTGGAGGTATTTTTATGGATATCAGCATAGATTTGTGTTCTTTGTGGTAGAAAGAGTAGCATGATAATCTAAAAATCCTCTAATAGGAAGTGATGTTGTTTCTCCTATGTGTTTGCATTTTATAGCACTCAAGAATCTTATCCTACATTGATGCTAAGTTAATATATACTAAGGATGTTAAATCCTAAGGATGCTAATATATGCATCCTTATATATTAATTAATATATGATTTTCAGTTCAATTTCAGTCAAAGAATTTGGGAAAATCCAGACTCCAGAGCAAGGAAGTGAGGTATGTTTTTCGTGCTTCACTGAACTTGAAAATGTTCTAAAAACTCAAGACTTTAGTCTTGCAGAAACTAAAAATAATTTGATCCATAAATAAATACTAATATCTGTGACTTCTTGCTAATTTTTGTTAAATAATTAATGTAAAAATTTAAAGTAGCCATTTTCTTTTTCATGGCACAAAGAGGGATAACATCATTTTAAAAAATGCATATTTCAATGTGGAACAAGAAACTAAAAGAAAAAGCCACAAATTAAACACTTATAAATTGTTTATAAAATGTTATATTACCACTATTCTATATCAATTCTTCAAACTGTAATTTCAAATATTAAATTGTATTAGTTTATAATTTCTATTTTGCAAACTCATTATAAACCAACATAAAAAAACTTGCATTTCAAAAACAGGAATACTGTTAAATTAGATCTTATGAATTCTTCATGAGATCAAATTTAATGCAATTATTTTTAGAATTACTAGTTATTAAATATATTTTCTTAGGATTTTCTAAGATGTAAATATAACAAAACAACTAATCTGCATGTTTCTTTTTAATCAGAGATTTTTATATGGCTGTAGTATTTAAAATTGAATCCTACATTACCCTTTATTAATAAATTGAACTATTATGGTGTCAGCTCTCAAGAAATGCAGTGAATAATTATTTAATTGTTATTCTTTGAAGCTCTAACTAAAATGAAAAGGGACTGTAAATGTTCTGGGACAATTATTTTCATATCCACATGACAAAAACAGAATAATTTGAGATGCTTATTTATAAATTTTCATTGTATATAAAACTGATTCAAGGATTCAGTGTCTTTTCTTTTTTCTTTCTTTTTTTGATGAAACCTTAACATCCAAGAAAACATTTCTATTATTACTCGATGTGTAAGAAGTATGTATAATGTTAGTTAAAACTTTATCTGTAATATCTTTTTCCTAGAAAGGAAGAAAAAAATGTATTAGAATGTATATCGTCCCTCCCAGGAATTATTTGGTGGACCAGAATAAACGTAATTTTTTTTAGTTTTAATCCTAAATAATTCCTTTTTTTGGCGGTTCTGGGGATTGAACCCAGGGACATTCTACCTCCGAGTTACATCCCCGCCCCATTTTTTATTCTTTATTTTGAAACAGGGTGACACTAAGTTGCGGAGGGCCTCACTAGGTAGCTGAGACTGATCTTGAACCCGGATCCTCCAGTCTCAGCCTCCCAAGTACTGGGATTACAAGTGTGTGCCATCACGCCAGGCAAATAATTCCTTTAGAGAAAATAAATTTTAATTTTAAAATTAAGTTAAGATATGAAAAGAAACAGTTTACTAATTGAGAACCAAGTTTTCCTGGCATGGGTTTTGCATATTAACTTGATATGCATTCATAGTATCAGAGCACGTCTGACTACAACTAGGAGACATCTTAAAGTATTACAATATGGTGATCTAGTATTTCACTTTCTGGGTTGAATGTGTTCCTCTTGCTGTATATACTTTCCCATAAACTTGAACTATTTTTAATTCTCATTTTCCATGATTCATGGTATATCTCTATTTTCTGATTCAAGGGTAAACTCCCCAACTAAGATTTCTCTAGTCCCTAAAATACATATATTTCTCCATTCTTTGAAATTTCACAGCATTTCATCTGACACTGTGCTTTAAGACACTTTTCATTTCTCCTTGCATTACGTTTGTTTATATCCTCCCTTGCTCAGCTATACACTATTAGAATTGAACATAGTTGAGTAAGCTTTTTATCTTAACTGTACCCAGATGGATATTTTATCTATAGTAGGTACCCAAATTATGTATTGGTAATTTAATAGATTAATATCTGGTGTCTTATATTCATTGTTACCTCAAGGCACAAAGACAGAATGAGGAATGTTTTCATAATCTTTGAGAATCTTTTATTATTCATAATATTTTACACATGAGACAAAACTAACATTTCTAAAGTCAAGACATTACTTGTGCCTTAAATTCATAATCATTTCAAGGAAAATTTGTTTGAGGTTAAATGTTGCAGAACCTTACATTCCATCTTTTTTTTGTAACAATATAACCAGTTATCACATTATAAATTCTAACTTTAAAGAATTAAATGTCATATCAGCTACTTACCAGTAGTTACATTTGTTTTGAATTTTCCTTCTAGGTTTAAAACAATGGGACTATGAAGTATATACTTTCCTAAAAATGAAAGTTTTCAGCACTGAAATTGTGCATGCAATTCTAAATGGGATTGTTTCTAAAATGAGCTCAGTTGCAGTTTAAATCAACTGCACACTGTTGGGTGTATGATATTACAAACCATTGCTAAGAGTAGAATATGAAATAGTTGAATCATTACATGGCTCACACAGTGTGAAACTCAAACAATCCCATAAAAATTGTGTTGATACAAATAATATTATCAATTTCACGTAAGTTCCTAATTTAAAACTTCAGTTTGATATTAGAGCAAAACTAATGTTTGAAAACAAAGTAATTTTATATCTATAAACGTACTTGCAACTATAGTATTGGAGAGATGTTAATCTTAAGCCAAATATATTGCATCTCCAAACCTAAAATAGTCATCAGCTGAAAAAAATGTGTTTTTTCTATCTTTCCAATAACCTTGTGGAACTAGTACAAATGTCCTGGGGACACTGTTATGAATATTTGTGCTTGGCTCTATCAAGTGGCAACTTATGAGGTAACTCAAATATTTTTTCTTTATTGTGTTATAGACCAGCACAAAAGAAAAAAAATCAGGTATGAATAATAGCAGCATGAATAATATATATATATATATATATATATATATATAATAGGCAATAAAAGTTATAATTTGTGATCTTTGACAATGTTCTATTCAACATACTTATATACTTTGTTGTGATACTTAAATTTTTGTCCATTTATATTAAGCCTACCATTGAAATGTGGTTGGGTGTTTGAATGTTAAATCTATATAAACTGAAGCTAATGAAGTAAAACTATAATGTATATTGTTTTTGAATGTAAAAAAAAGAATGTATTATTTTCCATTTTATCTTCAATACAAGGTGTATTATTTTCTATTTTATTTCCAATGTAAAAAAGAAAATGAAACAGTCCATATATCTACATATATTAAACCAGCCAATCTAATAAACATATTTATAAAACATAAGTATATGTTTAAATAAAATAGTAGCTCATCTCTTCATTAATAGTCATAAATTAAATTTAAAATGTAGCATGATATTTAGCTATAATTATGCTTAAACAATAATAAAAAATAAGAAATAGGCAGAAAGATCTATCTTAACACTTGCCAAGATTCTCAAGTTAATTTGAAGAAATCAAATAAACAGTTTATTCCACCTCATAATTAGAGAATATAATTATACCTTTCTATATATTAAGCTACTGTCTATAAATTACTTTCATTTATTTTGAGCTTTCCATACACTTGTAAGAATTTAGAAATCTTTATCTAATAACATTGTATATTATATTGAAAATTATGCTCTGTGCTGATTGTAACTGCAAAGAAATTTTGAATATCTTCTCATTAAACATGTGGGTTATGTTTTCAAAAGCAAAGCAAATGATTTGTACAAAGTAAAGATACATTAAGACATACCTCACATGATTCATTTTTTATGTAAAAATGTATTTATTTTATAAATACAATATACATATGATAAATTCTGTATAATAATATATACATTAATGAGTATATATGAAATACAATGCATACAATGTTAAATGTAATGCAATAAATATCATATACAAAATCAATTAATTACATTTTTTCCTCTCCAGGTTATGAATATTATTCAAATAGTTGTAAAACTTAATTCACCATGACTTCATACTCTATGATGTAAATAAACTCATCAACAAGGTTCTTTTATTGTTTTCTTTATTGGTTTACCTATATAAATATCTGGAAAGATTGATGTGGGTTTTAGATAACAATATTTCAACCACTCCACTGATACCATTGTTCTATTTTCCTTGCTGAATTTTTAATGTTTAATATACTAAGTATAATGATACTGCTTACTATAGACAAGTTTCTTTTTCAGCAATTAAGCAACAGTTTAGGACATGCTTTGTGTAATGTATATCATATATTCTAATCTCAAAAATAAATAGGGTGGGTGATGAGGTGAGGTGTAGATGTGATGGTTAATCTGAATTGTCAAAATGAGTGGACTGACAGACACTCATGACTTCAGAGTGTGTTGATGAGATGACTGGCAGGTGGAACAGCAGATTGAAGCGGCAGTCATTCCCTGAGTGCTGGGTCACTGTTCTGTAGGCTGGAAGTCCAGATTGAGCAAAAAGAGGAAGAAGGGGGAAGCGGTGTGAGGGCAAGCTGGATTCTTCCTGGGTGGAGGTGCATCTGCTCTTCCCTGGGAATATTGGACTTCAGCTCTTTCACTATTCCAACTGGACTCTACCAATTCTCTGGGGAGTTTCCAAGCCTTTTCTTCTTGAACTGGGACTGCACTCTTGGTCTCTACCGAGTCTCCAGCTTCTTGGTTTCCTCAAGCAGCTGCAGGTTTCTTTGGCTCTCTGGATACAGGTGACCACTTGGGATAATTGTTACTTTTATTTTTAATGTATGCAATAATTGTACATATTAATGAGGTAGAGAGTGATATTTTGATACAGGTATACAATGTATAATGATCAAATTAGCATAATTAGCATATCATTATCATTTGTGTTGGGAAAATTCAAAATCTTCTCTTTTAGCTATTTTGAAATATACAATATTGAATATATTCGATGAAATATACAAATATTGAAATATACAATAAATTATTGTTGACTATACTAAGTCACTATGTTATAGAACACTGAAACTTAAGTCTTTTTATTGAACTATATTTTTGTATCTATTGATCTACACTCTTTTTCTTTATTTTAACCCTACCCTTCCTAGACTCTACTAATCACAATTTTACTCTAATCCTCCATGAGATCAACATTTTTAGCTTTTCATAAAAGTGAGAATATGTATTTAACTTTATATGTTTGACTTATTTCATTTATAATATATTCTACGAGGCTGACTCATGTTGCCTCAAATGACAGAATTTTATTATTTTTATTCCTGAAAAATAATTGCTTTATTACATTTTTTTATCCATTTATAAGTCAATAGTTACCTAGGATGATTCCAAATCTTGGCTCTAGTAAAAAGTGCTGCAATGAACATGTGCGTGCAGATACCTCTTTTGCATACTAATTTCCTTTCCTTTGGATATACAACTGTTAATTGGGATTGTTCAATAACATTTTTCATTTTTCCAAGAACTTCCAAACTGTTTTCCATAATACCTATATTAATGTATATATTCCCACAGGGCATAGGTGTTCCCTTTCTCTGCATCCTCACTAGCGTTTGTTTTGTTCTTTGTCTTTTTGATGAAAGTTACTCCATTGGGATGTGATAATATCTCATTGTAGTTTTGAGTTTCATTTCCCTGATTATGAGTGATGCTGAGCATTTTTCCATGCATTTGTTGGCTATTTGTATGTCTTCTTTTAAGAAATGTCTAGATTATTTCCCATTTTAATAGGATTATGTGGGTTTTGTTGTTGATTTGTTTGCTTTTGTTATGTATGTTGTGTATGAATCTCTTGTTTTGTTAGAGTAATAGTTTGCCAATATTTCTCCAGTTCTGTAAATTGTTACTTTGTTGATTTTGTATGTGCATGTGTGTGTGCAAAAGCATTTTAATCATTTAATTCTGACCAATAATTAGTAACATATACTCTACTGGAATAAAAATTCACTGTTACATATTCTAGAGCAAGTTATATTTGATACCAATAGTTAATCAGTCTTATCAATAATCACATAATATACAAAATAATAGTAAACTTGAAATTCCATGGCATGGCCCTTGGGCTTTCATACTAAAGAGTTTTATACCAGAGAGTAGTGTCAGTGTGTGTGTGTGTGTGTGTGTGTGTGTGTATTAATTTGAAAACAATGCTGTGTAGGATTTTAGTAACTATAAGCTGAGAACAGTGAGGGGACATATGATTTGTTTAAATCACACTAAGCCAGGAATATGATGTCACCAAGTCATCTAAATAAGGATCAAAATTGCTGAGTGTGCTGGCACATGCTTGTAATCCCAGTACTTGGGAGGCTGAGACAGGAGGATCACAGGTTCAAGGACAGCCTCAGCAAGTAGTGAGACTCTCATCAACCCAATGAGACCCTGTTTCAAAATAAAAATAAAAGAGGGCTGGGGGTGTAGTTCAGAGGTAGAATGCCCTTGGTTCCATCCCCAGTACAACAAAAAAGATCAAAATTAATAAAAGTAAGTAATTTTTAACAGACACACATATTCTAACGGAGGTTGTGTGACAGAAACTTAAAAAACTAATCTGGAAGCTACTGCTATACTTTGATACTCTAAGAAGATATCAAGATATTCCAGAATGAATAAATTTCATAAATAGTGGCTTTAGTTATTAAAATTTTACTTATTATAATTAATTACATTTTCATTTATTTTATAAGTAGCATATTTATTCTCTTTACATTTATTAGATTTACTTCATCCTGAACATGAAAAATCTGTTGTCCTACTTACCGGGCTAAAGAAAGTCATCTATGATTTGTGGGTCAAAAAGGGGGAGGTTTATTATTATCTCTTGCTGAAGCACTTTCACCTCCCTTGGCACTTGATTCATTAGATACTTGTATGGCCTTGGAAATTACTTTCAAACCTTTCAAAGTTAATTGAGCTCTGAACTAAGGTCCAAAGCATCTGTACTTTTCTCCTCTACTGAAATAAAATATAAATCAGTGAGTCAAATAGCTTCCTATTTTTCCAATAAGCTTTGAATTTTGCTATAAAAATGTCACATACTATATTAAAATAAAATTATATTTTTTATTGAAAACTTCATTTTTTATACCAGTGCATGCTTTATACCACCTATTCTTTCTATTATGTTTTACCATTTGTTTTTTAATTAATCTTATATCCTAGCCCCAAACAAATTAACTAATAAACTAAATCTAATATGACTAGAAAGAGGAAGCAAAGACAATTATGAAAGGCACATAAATACTTTCAGTAGTTCCAAGTATATTGCTGGAAAATAGTCTTTCATCTTAGATTGTACCACTGTACTATTACTTTACTTTTTAAAGAAAAGTCTATTTATTGGTGCATTGTATTAATACATCTTGATGGTTTTTAGGGTAGTAGAAGTATTCCTTTGTAAAACCTGACATTCAGATCTCCTCTTCTAGCCATTATGAAGTCACAAATACCCTCCTATCTCTTTCAGATACACACACACACACACACACACACACACACACACACACACACACAGAGTACACAGAGTTTTAGAACATCAAGCAACCAGGGACAGATATCCCTGATTAGTAGAAAAAGAAGTAATCCCTATGATGGTACCATCTTTCTTCATGGACATTTTCTGATCTCTGTTACAAGAAAGAAATACATAGAAACAAGCAGTCTCTCTAAGTGGAAGAGAGATTCTGAGCTCACGAAGGCCAAAGTGGGTAAACTTCTTGGGAAACTTATTGGAAAAAAGAGAGCTAAACAAAAAGGGAGAGGGTTCTGGAAATCTGAAAAGGACTCATCTCTGGTCTTCAGTAGAGCCCAGATCAGTACAAATGTGAGAAAAATGGACAGGTGAGAAAGGCTCCTATAGAAGGTGAGAAAGAATTTGGCATATCAATCACTAAAAGCACATGAGCCTGGAAGTAGCTCATGATCCCAGCACAGAAGAAAGACAGAACATGCATTATAAGTTTAGAAAGATTTAAAGAGAAGAAATTCCTAAAAACTCTAAAATAAAATTAACTAAATCTTTATTGCTACTCTTTTCCAGTATTTTTGACACTTTCAATTAATTGCACATAGCTTTTGAGAAAGACACAAACATTGAAGTTTAGTCAAGAATAACAGGAGCAGTCCCATATCTATTAAGACATTTCATTTATGTTTAAAAACTTTCCCATATGGAGAATGCAGGCCCAGATGACTTTCTGGTTAAATTCTACTAAACATTTAAGGATAAATGAATATCAGTTTTACATGAACACTTCCAAAAGATGAAACAAAAGGAAGAACTTCTTCATTCATAATATAAGAGGAGCTTTACCCTGACACCAGGGGGAGGGCTAATTGACTGATGTGTGCATGTATACTTCTATCACCCTGAAACACATCAAGATGTATGATTACAATGTTCCAATAAAATAAAGTAAAATAATAAAATAAAAAAGAAAACTATAAGAAAATATATTTCATAAATATTCACACAAAAACTTAAAATATTGCCTGATAAATCTAACAATGAATTTAAAAACCATAGTATAACTAGATCAAATGGATTTTATCCCAGAAATGCAACTTGTTGCAACATTTAAAAATTAATCAATGTGTTTAGTCATACTATCAATATAAGCAAGAAAAAATATATGATAATCCTGACAGACACAGAAGAACCATTTAATAAAAATTAATGTGTTTTCAGAAAAAAATTAGGAAAACTAAGAATTGAAGTAAACCTCATATCAAGCCTGAAAAAGGACAACTATGAAAACTATAAAACTAATATCATACTTTATTTATAAAAAGAGAGTACTTTCCACTTAACTTTGGGAATTAAGCAGGGATCATTTCATCACTTATATTCACCTCTTTGCTAGAGGTTATAGACAGTACTATTGGGCAAGAAAAAGAAAGAGAGGGCATATAGAATTAGCATAGGAAGAAAAGTTTTCTCTTTTCTCTGTGAGAAATGAGATAAATACATTCCATAAGGTACAATACAAGTGGTATATCATTGTAATCACATACTTGATATTCATAATATAAATTTAAAGGATGTATCTTAATATTTATATAAATAGCAACTAAAACAACTATGGCTGGGAACTACAATTTATGCTTAATTTTGCCTGGAAAATATATTAATTTATAGATGATAATAATTAGGAAAAATTTTAGATAGCAACTTTAAAATTCTATTATAGTTCTTACTAGTTATTGTGACAAAAAACTTTTGAGATTAAAAAATCCCAATTTTTGAGATAAAAAACTTCCAATTTTTCTACAAACTAAAAATAATTTTTAAAAGGACCAAACACAAAATCTTAAGGCCTTTATAGAAATTTGTGCTTTTGTGTTCTGTTATATTGCATCAAAATTACATACAGTACACACACACACACACACACACACACACACACACACAATAATATGCTGTAACCAAACTGTGGTTGAATATTCATTTGTATGAGATATAATGTTTTTCACAACTATAATAATTTACTAGTCATGAAATTCTTACAATTTTTGTTCACTCTATTTGAAGTTGTATTGAAATTTTATTATTTAAGTAGTAAAAATCCACTTATGTTAAATATTGTCAGGTTCTGGGGATTTTTATTGTTTTTAGGTTGTTTAAATATGCCTCCTCATATTGAACTCAGAAAATAACATTGGTCAATGAATAATATGTGCTTTACATTGCCATTGAAATATCAGCATTAGTTTTAGGGTTGTCAATTCTCTTCCATTGGTCAACCTTTATTCTTAAACTTGAACAATATTTATAGTTATATGTTTAATAAGTATTAATAATCTTAAATGGAAATCCACTACTTGCCATCAATAACCTGATGCTTTTCAAGTAAATATTCTAGGATTAGATAATTGGCAAAACCATTTTAGTGTTAAAAGTCATTAAGAAGAATATAAAAAATTGATAATTTTACAATATTAATTAGTGCTATAACCTCAAAATAATAGATATTGCTAACTTTGCAATTATTTTTATAGCAATCCTTAGAATCCCCAAGTATTTCTTAACTTTATATAGATACCTTCCGAACTGCAATATAGGCTTACTGTTAGATTTTCTATGCATCACATTGAAATACGAATAAAATATATTTTTCATAAATTTTAATTGATAGTAATATATTTAAATATGTTGGAAAGTAATATAGTATCTTTCTACTTATCTCTCAATAAGCCAAATATTATTTGGAGACCTTTTTATCTCTAGATTCTAAAAATCTGCAAAAATGGAAATTCTCCTTCTTTTGCCAGTAGTGGCCTAAATGGAAAAAAGTTATTATATCTTATGTTTAGAGATACAAAATATTTTTACACAGGAAACTTAAAATATTTTATCACAATTTATTTTTGGAATATATTGAGAATGTGAAGTGATAAATCATAGTAATACTTTTAAGTCTTTTAAAAATGGTTGGGATTATGAATGTAATGATGGAGCAATGAATAGTAAGTCCTGGATGCCAAGAAATTATGAGATATCATCTAAAGGGGTGGAGGAGTTATGGTTTAGCTCTTACTAATTATTTTGGTCAGTAAATTACTGGCTGTTTGAAGAGAAAACTCAGTTTCAAATTTCTGAAAGAAGAAATTTCAATATATGGATATAGCTCATGTAGAAGGAACTAATAGAGAAAGAGAAAGAGAAAGCACAGATTAAATAAATGGCTCAAAGTGGAGATTTTGGGTTTGGAAGAAAGTAGAACCAGAATACTGTGCTTTCAACAGTATGGTTGGTAGACTGCATGATTTTGTCCATTTCAGGAGAATATAATTAACTGGAAGAAACATCAAAGACTGAGAGTTAGACATGGGATACAGCACCTAAAGTGTAGGTATTTTGATAAACAATTGGAATGAAGAAAATATAAAATACATTGATTTAAAGCCACTGAATGAAGAAGCCAAAGAACTGAAAATAATAGTGTTAAAGAATCATTAAATCTGATGTTCCATTCCCCAAATAAAATGTTGAATAATTTCCTGAAATACCCTTTCTTTGATGATACATGAGTTTAACACATACACATTCCATTAAAAAAGGTGTGTTTATTTCAGCATGGAAAGGGTGACAGAGAGTGGCACTGGCTAATTCATTTCAGGCAGGACAGGCGCAGCAGCCTCTCTGTGAAGGAATTGAATGACTTACTCGGGGCTGGTTCTGGCTGGCTGCCCCTGCTCTTGATTGCCCATGCTCTCAGCCACTTGATAGCAAGATCCTTTCTTTACAGATTTGGCCATTCCCATTATCTCCTTTTAGGAGATTCTCTCAAAGACATGACCATAACATTTTTCAAACTCTCTAGGGTCATTACCACACTATCTCTCTCTCACCCCTCTCTTATCATTTCCCAGGCTTCAGAAATTCAATTCACTTTTCTGCAAGTTGTTAAAACTCTGAGAATGCCACTTTCCGTACTTACCAACTAGGAATGTTTATACAGCATAACAGAATCTATCCATTATTTTCTAAATTTCCTTACACAATGGAGGCATTCAACGGAATATTCATGATTCACACATGAGGAATAAAGACTTATTATGTAACTCTTCTGAGGAGACATTTAGCCTATGACTAATCGTAGCTGCATAGTACCTGTTAAAGCATACAGCATTCTAAGAATTGAACCTTATTCTTTCATAAATGGTCTCAATTAAAAATTTAGATTACCTTATTTTTCACATACATTTTAGTTACATAATGAGTGAGATAATTATGATGGCTTGATTGTAATTGGAGTTTTTGATAAAAATTTTAGTAATTTAAGAGTTTAGTTCAACATGAATAGAAACTAAACCAAAAACAGCAAATACTGTTCCTTCTCCTGTCATCCTGAATACCTACTCTTTTTCCAACTGTAATTTTCATAAAGCATGTTTCAAGGCAGAGAAATCTACATAATAATTATTAGCAGATTTTCATTCCTTTCCTAGAATAAGGGTTATCTTTGTACAAAACTCATTCTAATGGAAAGAGAGTCGAGTCTGTTGTAGTATTGTCATTTTCAGTGATCAATTTCAGATCTTAATAATGTATTATTTCTGTTAAATAAACTCATTGCTATCATATTAAAAACAAAATATTACAAGATTAACATTTTACAAGATTTTAAAGGTTTATGCAGTATTCTGATCAATAGCAATTTACAGTCTACTATCCAATTAAAGAATAAGAAAAGATCAACAAAAACACTATAAGTTAAATCTGGCAATAATTGACCTTGAGATTAGCAACAGTGAGATTCATTCCCACTTTGAGGACTGAAGAAACAAAAGGATACCAGTTTCTAGAACGTGAAGAAGGTTTAGATGGTTACAGGGTGCTACAAGAGACACCTTCACCTTTCAGGGGGACATAGCCAACCCGGAACAAATCATCAAGCAGAGAGCTGAGAAAAAGAACATTCAGACCTTACATTCCTCTTGGGATTATTTTTTTTACTGAATAAGATTGATTAAATCCAAAAGGAAGGACAAGAGTTCATTAATACAGCCCATAGAGATTAGTTTATCTGGTAGAGAAAAGACAAATTATTATGGATTATCTTGTAAATACCTTGTGTCTAAAATACTGGAAAATATACCTTAGCTTTTCCCTCAGCTTAACTAAACTGTAGGAATGCTTCTTTAGGACTCTAGGCTACTTAACTCCCTTTTGTTAGAACATTTGCTTTGTAAAACTTGAAATTATAAAGTCCTCTCTGCCTTTTTGAGATATAAAGGCTTTCAAGACTTTCTTGTCATCTTTAGAACCCAGCAATGTTTTTCTCAAGGACCTGAGAGCCAATTCTTTAACATTTAATCATCAATAAAGTTGTATATACATATAAAGCAAAAAACACAGTTATATACTTAAATATATATAATAAAATATAATTTTTTTCTTTTGGTAGTACTGGGGGATTAAACCCAGGGGCATTCTAATCTCTGAGCTATACCCCCAGCCTTCTTTTATTTAAATTTATATTTTTTTAAATTTTGAAACAAGGTCTCACTAACACTGTCCTCAAACCTGTGATCCTCTTGTCTCAGTATCCCAAGTACTTGACTATAGGTGTGGGCCACGAAGCCCAAGTCCAGCTTAATAGAAATCATTCTTTAAAAAAACCAACTAACCCTATCTTCCAGTTTCTGTGAATGGGGAGATACCAAATTTCAGCTGGCGGCTTACTCCAAGTTGCAGAAACTTCCTCCTGTAGTTTATGAAAAAGTTGACTTTTACTTTGTGTAACATAAACTAGCAAACACTAATGGGTTATGATCTCCTCCCAGATCTTTGAAAACTCTCCAGCCCTTTGTTTACTTTTGGTTGAGCCCAAAATGAATTCTGGTCTCTTTCCCCTATTGTGATAGCCTTGACTATAATCTTGCTTCTCTGTTAAAATTTACATAGCACAATTTTAGATTTGATAACCTTAATGATTCATAAAAGCAAACACACACACAAAAATCAGTTAAGCAAGAACACTGCCAGAAGTTATGTAGTTTTTTTTTTAATCCTGATATTTATATTTCTCAAATAGGATATTCACAAGCACTTCAGAAACATTACTATCATCTTACTTTGAGGTTCCTCTGAGTCTAAAAACTTCATTTTGGGGGGTCTTTGTTTTACAGCACTGGAAACTGAACCCAGAGGCAGGCACTATACCATAACTGGGCTACATCCCATCCCTTTTTATTTCATTTTGAAAGAGGTTCTTGCTAAATTGCCCATGTAAGAACTGGGAGCTTGCATTATTCTTGCCTCAGCCTCTGAAATATCTGGGATTACAGATCTGCACCATGGTTCCGAGTGAATCTGAGAGTATTTAGTGAATTTGCTCTATTGAGGAAACACTCTCTTCTTAAAGCTTTAAAACAATGAGAGAAGCTGAGTAGGTCAGGGATTGGGAAACAATGATATGAGTTCCGCTAACAAGCCTTTTGAGCCCCACTTAGTACCAGGGACTCATTATTTGAGGTTGTAATTCCAAATCAAATGCTTCTATGGATGCAACATGAATTTCAGGACAAAGTACTACTGTAAGTTATTAATAAATAATCAATCATCAGAAAAACTAGACAAATAGCCACATCTACCCAGCAAAAGGGATGTGGGTGGGGGACAAGCAATGTCTATTTCAAGTAACATTTAAAGTGGGTGGGTATATTTGCAGTCTCCAAAACTGGCATCATAACAGATTTTACTACTTGTAAAAAATAATTTTTCTTAGAACAAAATGTATTCAAGCAAAGAGTTAGAGATATTTGAGCTAACATTCTATCACTAATTATACAATTTTCTCCTGTATATAAGACTGCCAATACAATGGCAATGAAAATAGTCAGTTGTGTTTAATATTTTCAGTTAGTTGTCAGCAAAATGTAACAGGAAACATTCTTGCTATATCACCTATTGTTGTTATCATTACTATTATCAAATTCTATCATCAAATATTTTTTGAAACTACATACAATGTATTTCACTCAAGAGTGTGCCTCTACATGTTATTTCTTAGTAACTTCAGCAACTGTAAAACAAAATAAATAGTCTTAGTTTTTTTCTTTACAACACAATTATAGAAGAAAAGAAGCATAAATGAAATTCTACTAACTCTGCCTTTTCTTTCAATCAGTGTTTTTTTTTTGCTTTCCTTTTTTTCTTCTCTGCTATGTAACAGATTCACCAGGTGGCTTACCCTAAGTTCAGTTAACAGATATTGACTATAGGTTCTTGAATGGTGTTTCTAGTAAAAATTCGAACCAGAAGAAAGATTCAGAGTCTCTTGAATGAAAAAAGAAAGCTGGTGCAATACTGTAATCCCAGTAGTTGAGAGGATGACATAGGAGTATCTTAGGTGCAAGGTCAGCATGAGGTAATTTAACTATAACTTGTTTCAAAATAAAAAATAAAAAAATATTGGGGGAGTGTAGCTCAGTGGTACAATGTCCCTGGGTTCAATCTCTAGTAACACACACACACACACACACACACACACACACACACAAACACACACACAAAATAATAACAAAAGAAAAACTATTAAAAATAGAAGTAAATCTGACAGACTTTAAGATTTTCTTTTTCTTACTTATCTATGGTATAACTTTGAAATATAAATGAAATATTTGTTCTCATAGAATATTAATAAAGCATAATTATAGTTGATATTTAAAAAGGTAATTAAGAGCATTTTATTACTATTGAGTAATATTTAAAATATGGCAATCAACAGTTTTAAAGAACACAGAATATTTAGGTTAAAAAATTAGTCACAAGGCGGGGCTTGGTGGCGCACACTTGTAATTCCAGTACTTGGGAGGTGGAGACCGGAGGATCCGGGTTCGTGGCCAGCCTCAGCTACTTAGTGAGGGCCTATGCAACTTTGTGAGACCCGGTTTCAAAATAAAGAATAAAAAATAGGGCCAGGGCTGTAGCTAGGAGGTAGAACACCCCTGGGTTCAATCTCTGGTACCACAAAAAAAATTATTCACAGAATTTCATATTAAAATCATAAAAGAACAATATATTATGTTCTTGTTTAGTAATTTACATTATTCCATAGAATTACCAAAATATAAGTGATTTAAAATATATAAATGCAATTGCACAGATTATATTCCAATATTAAATATAAATTAGATCCTTTCTTTAAGATATTAGTTGCTTGGGTTTTGCAACTTATGGAATTATCCATCCAAAGTTACTTATGTTCTCTTTTGTTCTGGATATTCTATTGGATAATAAAATACTTTATCTATGATTGGAAAATTTAACAATTCCTGCTCACTCTCAAAATAATGAGACACTGTAATACATCATCATTACATATCAAGTAATATTTCTCTTTTGTAATCTATTCTCTTAGAGCTTGGTGAATTATTTTAATCTATGGATACTTATAGATGTTGTTGTCATTTTTGTTATTGTAAATCCTCCACTTAATTCATTTAGAACTTGTGTTACAATCAAGATCTCTGAGATACTTTTTCCTTTCTTTTTCTTTTTTTAAAAATTTCCGCCAGGCATGGTGGTGCACGCTTGTAATCCCAGTACTTTGGGAGGCAGAAACTGGAGGATCCGTGTTCGTGGCCAGCCTCAGCTCTCTCTCTCTCTCTCTCCCTGTCTATCTCTTTCTCTCTCTCTCTCTACTTAGTGAGGCCCTCCGCAATTTTGTGAGACCCGGTTTCAAAATAAAGTTTAAAAAAAAATAGGGCCGGGGGCGTAGCACAAAGGTAGAACGCCCCTGCGTTCAATCCCTGGTATCGCAAAAAAAAAAAATTCCTTTTCGCTCCTATCATAGTTATCATGTCTTTTCTGGATTTCTGCATTATCTCATCATGCATGGCTGTTTTTTTTCCTAAGATATTCCTAAGATATTTTGCCTTCTCACAGTGTTACTATATTTAATGATTCAAAATTAAATTTTTTCTAGAAAATATTTTCTTATAATTAAATCAAGTTTTAATCTAATCTTCCTTTTAGAGCTTTTTTATTTCACCAGATCATTATTTTTCTAGATGCTGTGCTTGGCCTTTTTCAGTCTCACTGCTGGTTTCCTCGTTTCCATTTGTTTATTTTTAGCCCTTTTTATTTCCATGACCTGGTTAAGTGTTTATGATCATTTCCATCAAGTAAATCAACAAGTCATGTTGAAACTTGTGATACAGTACAAGGATCTCAAAGGCTGAACCTCTAGATGTTGGGAGTTCTTATCTTTATTTCTTGGTATTTTGCCACTAATTTCCTACTCTCACTCATGTCAGAAGGGATCAGTTTCCTTCCAATCTTCGCAGAGATTTATAATTTCAAAACATCTTTAGAGCTCTAAACATGAATAAAGTATGTTTAGTGGATTATGAAGAAAGGCTCTGTAGTAAGTTCAAGTGTACACACACACACAACAGACATACACACACACACATGCATGTTAAATAAATAATATATAGATTTCTACCTATCTATGTTTATCTACATATATGTCATTTTCAATTATGATACCGTAAGCGAGTGACTGCTTTTGAAGATTCTCTGGTTACCAACATGCAGATAGCAGACAATGAATGTTTATTGGTCCAAACTGAGGTGGCATACTTTGTTTCCAAACACATTACATCAGTCAGAATTTGGGTACATGGCATAGTCAAATTGCAATAAACATTAGGAAATGTAGTCTAGCTATGAATTTGGAAGGAAGGAAAAATGGATTTAATGAACAGAAAGCTAAATCTGCAACAGACATTTTTTTCAAAGGATTATGTATCGATGATTTTTCCATTTACAAAAAAAATTCAACAAGCAGATTCCTTAGCCAAATTCTAAAAATTGACTTTCTGGGTAAATGATAATTTTCCTTTCATCTACAAAACAAAATAATCCTGAATAAAGCTAGTAGAATGGTTTCTGGAAGTATTTCCACAACTGCCTCAACTATTGTATTTGAACAAATAGTATGTGATAGTTGTCTTCTTTCTAAACCTCTGTTTCAGTCATTCTTCTTCTGTATTTATGTAGGTAAATATTATGTAACTCAATAATATGAACACACATGAAATCATCAATTTTTATTTCAAAGCCTCTTTCAAATTCTTATTATGTTTTCTTATTGAATCATTTATTTTATGTACAGAATTTTATATTGATATTTTAAATTCTGTCTGCTATTAATATTGTAACACTATTTTTCTAGTATTTATTTACACTTTATATCTTTTTATCTTTCAAGTGTGTATGTGTGTGTGTGTGTGTGTGAGAGAGAGAGAGAGAGAGAGAGAGAGAGAGAGAAAGGTACTTTTCTTGAATACTTCATATACATTTTATGCTTTTTCAAGTTACTGAAATGAACAATGTAAAATATGAACAGCTTTGAGAATACCAATTGCCTGACGTCTATGGCTTAATTCTTATCAAAAGTCAACACTGATGTCTGCCTTTTACAGCTTCTCCTAGCAACACTGAACAATTTTCACATTTACTAAGTGATTCTCACCTGGTCCCAAATGTCATCACTTATCTTTTTTGAAAAGTAGAAACAAGTGTCATGTTTCTTCTCACCTAGTCATATATTTTATAAATTTCTGCCACATCACAGGTTTTCATATTGAATATATGATTCTACAAGAACTTCAGCCAAGAATTAAAATGGGAACACATTTTAGGTGTGTATGCATGGCATATAAAAATACATAGTGACTTGGAAGAGGAGAAGACATATCCATTTCAACAAAATGCCATGATCAGATCATGAAATTGAAAAAGGCAGTCTTATTATACTTACTTTGTGTTTCTTGTGACTTTTTAAATTTTTAATTTTTTATTGGTACAGTGTAGTTATACATCACACTGAGATTCAAAGTGATACCTTTATAAATGCACACAATATCTCTGGGTGCATTTCCCTCTGCACCCCGCCCTTCCCTATTACCTTTCCAGTACATGGTAGTGTGATTGGTAATAATACATTCATATGCAAATACAGCATTATACGATCTGTTTCCTTCCTCCTCTTATTTTTCCCCTCTCTTTCTTCCTCCACCAGTACCCTTCCACTATTTTACTGTTCTCTCTCCACATTTTCACAAAGTCTTTATCCCTTCCGACTTTCCTTTAAGATTTCACATAGGATAGAAAATGTGTGGTTCCTGGTTTTCTGAGTCTGGCTAATCTCATTTAGCATAATGTTCCCTGGTTCCATCCATTTTCCTACGAATGACACAATTTTGTTTTTCTTTATGACTGAGTAAAACTCTATTGGGTGCATATGTCACATTTTCTTTAAAATTTTGACTATCACGTATTGGCACCATGACTATGGACAATTATTATTCACTTGAAGTTTCAATTTCTAATCTATGCAACATTGATGCTACCTACATTTGGCAGCTAAATACACAATATACACATATTGGTACTTCAAGACTTTTTGGTTTTAGATTTCTATTTCCTTGTATACAATTTTACAAATTCATTATACATTGTGGATGAAAAATAGTGAAAAACTACAAAGATGTTATTTTCTATGAAATTTTGTTTTACTTTGATTACATAAACACAGTCAACTTAGATACAGTAGTTGAAGAGTTGGAAGGACAAGTATCACATCTTTTCTCTTACATATGGAATCTAGAAAAGTAGGAGGGAGACTATCATTTAAGGTGAAGGAGACTGGGGACAGGGCAGGGAGAGATAAGAGGACTATAGGGAGGGAGAATATGATCAAAGAATGTTATATGCGCATGTAGAAATTTCACAATAGAACTCATGGATTTGCACAATTGATATGCACTAATAATTCTAATTTTAAAAGGATATATTGATACAGTAATTTAAATTCCATTTAATAAAAATAAATTTAAAGTTGATACTAATACTTAAATTTTTCCTTATTTAATTTTTTAATTATAAAATTTCATTGGAAAATAAATTTAAAGTTGATACTAATATTTAAATTTTTTCCTTATTTAATTTTTTAATTATACAATTTCATTGGAATGCTAATCATCCCAAAACAATTTTTGTTGCATAATTTTTCCACATCTCATTTAAATTTTGCTTCCATAGTGTAAAGAAAAGCACTCAAGATTATTTAAAAGTATAAAAAAGTAATATGTCAAAATTAATTGCCTATTTTATTTAATATAGACTTCATATAGATTTTATTTTCCTTTCAAAATCATAAAATGTAATAACTATAGTAATGAAGAGATTATAATTCTGTAGGATGGAAGAAATACATTTAAACAAAGGTTAAACTAATGTTAACATGAGTAAAACAATATAACACTGATGAAATAATAGAAATGTGCTTAAAATCAATTGAAATTATAGTAATAATGAATATAAATAATATATTATATTTAACATGTTATAGAACTTAGCATTTTCCTAAGAATGTTTAGAAAAGAGAGATGGGATAAAAGAATAAAGGACTGAGTAGGAAAAACTCATTTGTAAAAATATGTTTATGAAATCAGTACTATTTTCATCTCCATTATACAGAGGAAGAAAAAAAGGGACAAAAACATTAATGAATTTCTCAAGGTCTTATAGGAAGTAAGAATTCAGTTATGTTGGTTTTAGTTATATATGTATATACACATATAAATATATAGTTGTATATATAATTTTAAGTATTTCAACCATATTTAGATTTTCTGAATTTCAAAAGTAGTATTTAGTCACAGTTACTCACCTTTCTATTTCAAAGGAATATTTTACTTAATTGTTCATTTCTTTTCATACTTGAAACACAGCATTTGTGAAACTGATATTTATTAGCTTTTCAACTAAAAGCACATGGATGAATACGATTATCAAAACAAATTAAACAGATTTAAAATATAAACAATGTACTCCCTTATCTAAGAAAAGAATATTTATTAATATTTTCAAGCTGAATTTGATTCAATACAAAACCATCATTTGTAAAACTGGAACCTCTTGAAGAAAAATGATGAAACTTATAATTCTTATAGTATCATATTCTTGTTTTGAAAGTGTGCTTTTAAAATCAGAATCTTATAAGTTCTTGGGTAACATGAGAGTATTTTTAAATGGAGGACTGAGTAAACATCTGTTTTTCTATTCAATCAATTAATTAATAGTTAATTAAATTTACTATCATATGTTGATATGCGAACAGTTTTTAGCTCTAGGACTAGAGATTCTTTAGTGTTGTTTTATGCATCTGTTTTCACATTTTCTGCTTTTCTTGCTTTGTAACATGATTCCACTATTATCTCCAAAATGATTACCTCAAACAGATATAGTGTGTCATAAAAATTTTCACCCCCAATAAAATCCTATAGCCAGTACTGAATTGTTTAAGATATCATATACAGATTACCTTTCATACTGACCATTTGAAATGTATTTTAATTTAGGAAGAATTCTGAATAAAATATATTGCAATTACTTGCCAATATTGGAAGTAGCTGCACTAGATGTTTTCACAACTTATTAATATTCATTAGCTATCTTAAAATGACTTAAATTCTATAAAATATATGCTTTTTTAAAAATAATTTCACACATAGAAACACATTGTGCATAGAATTTCAAAATGAGGTAAGCAGCAAGTTTTTCACTACAGAATTTCACCTATTATGCTTAAAGTAACCCATTAGTGTTATAAGTCGATTCTTTGTTTTAGAATTTGGACGTTTTTTTTCTATCATTTAGAAGTGTATCAATATGTCCCTCCTATCTATGCTCCCCCACCTGGTCCTGTATTCTACATCCTGTCCTCTTCCTCCTTAGCCACACTTACTACACTTCAATGTAAATTCTTTTTTCACTACTCTAATTGTTTTGTGGAGGTCACGAGTAACCTCTAAAGTGCCTAATGCAATGCTTAATTTTTATTATCTTCATCTTTTTAGAAAATTTTCTCGCATTTGTCCCTTTGGCTTGCTCTAGCAATTCTCTATACCTTAAATGGTATAATACAGCCATTTTTCTACTTGACCATTAACCAGAAGGATAATCTCTGCCTCAAATTTTGGTCTTATTGCAGGCTGTCTTCTTGACCTTACACCTATCTATGTTACTTTATTGACATCATTTTTTCTCTCAATTAAATGGAAAACACAAGAAATCTCTATCCCTCTGGGGTTGACCAATCACAAAAGAATAATACTTGCTGCCCTATGGTTATTTAACACAGACAAGTCTAAATGAGAAGTCTTTTGTCTACTGCCTCAGGCTGCCTTTCTTTCATCTCCTTAGTCTCAGTCATATTCCTAGTCTCCCAAGTCCAGAATTTTATCTGTTCTTCTCTCTCATGCTTCATATTTAGCCTATCACATAACCATGTCATTGATTTCTCATTAACAATCTTCAATTCTGTAGCTTACTATTTTATCCTTATATATGCTTCCTTCATGCAAAGCCTTGAAACTTCTAGTTTGGATCGTTGTCTTCCTCTAATCCATTCTTTCCACTTTTGTGGGGTATTGTTCTAAAATGCCTTGTGATCATATCATTCTACTCTTGAAAATTATTGTGTCTTCATTTTCCATATTTCCTCCTTGTGCTTAATTCCTCTCAAACAACACATGAAAACTAAAGCTACTCTTCTTTCCACTTTACTTGTCCTTCATGGGCCATGTATCCAGTAAGTGGTACCACTTTATGCAGTTGCCCTAAACCTGTTTGTAATGTAGGATTGGCTTTGCCTTTAAAAACAGTACATACACTTTGTACAATTGGCAGTGTAGCAGACTTATTTTTTTTAATGGTCTATGTTATTCATTGGCAAAATTATGATTAAACTGTCATCTGCAATAACCTGGAAAATAGAAACAGAAAATATACAGAATGACTTTTGTAGTTAGGCAGGGAAATTTTGAGACAAAAATCTTGGGTTTAGGGTAGTTTGTTAACAGAAATAGCTAACTAAACACATGATCTAATATAGTACATAAAGCTCCTCAGGTTGGTGAAATTGTTTTTCTCCAATAGTGTTACAATTTGACAAGGTATTCTTTTCCTTTTTGTATATTGATATATCATACTGAATGCAAATATAAAGGGAGGAAATGTGATTCTCCTCCAGTAAGCTACACATTTACATTTCTGAAATCTGAAAATTGAAAATATTTTGAAACCAAACTCAAGATGAAGCAAAAGAGGTACAATTCCCAGAGCCACATACAGCATTATAAGCATAAACTATGCAATACAGATTACACAAATCATTTTAATTGCCTTTTAAAGTATAAATAAGGTTCATTCTACACTCAGTTTTAACTTTCTCTTGAAAGATCCAGAAAACCATGGATGCCTTTTTCTTGATATCAGAGTTGGGACACTTGAGGGAAATGAAGTTTCCAGAAGCCTCAAAGAGGAACAGTGAAACAGGAAAAAGGTCCTACACTACTAGCAAGGAATTTGAACCTGGTAAAGGAGAAAGCACTCATTTTCATAGCCATTTGACTCAAATCCCAAGAAACCATGTAAGTTATGTACAGTGCACAATATTTGATAATGATCATAAATGACTGTTACTGGTTTATATATTTACTACATTATACTTTTATTGTAATTTTAAAGTGTACTCCTATTTGCAAAAATGTTTGCTGTAGAACAACACATGTTACCCCAGTAGCAGCCCTGTACCTCTCATGTTAAAAAAAACAGTGCATAATTATATGCATAATTTAATAATTTATTGGTAAAACTATATTCCAAACTCCATTAGTCTAGTACAGACCACTATCTTTTTTTTCTCTGCATTACTACAATAATGTACAACTTTACTTCTTGTCATTTATAGTATCCATCCCTTCTGCAGGAAAGTGCTTTCTTCAGCACCCACATATCATGGGAACCCTCTTCCTCATTTACAACATTCAGTAGCTCCCTACCTTAGAATTAAACCCAAACACCTTATTTAAATGTACATGGTTTTCAAAGAGACGGAGAGTTTCTAGAGCAAATGAAAAGAGCAAATGCAAAAAAGTTTTCTAAAAAGATGAAGAGACTAAAAATCAGGTTTTTTATGTTCCAGTTTCGTCTGGTCATTTTGACTCTTCTTTTTCACTATTTGTTTGTTTGTTTGTTTATCATTTTTGGCAATCATACTGAAAACCTTATAATTCTTGGAAAATTTTACATTCTTTTGCTTCTGTTCCTTTGTACAAGATAGTTGCAACTTCCAGAAAATCTTTTTTTCCTCAGCCCACCCTCTACACCTTGCTGACCAACCTATTCTACAAGTTTAAGTAAAATATCTCCTTGGCACTAAGCATTCTTCAAGCCGAGGGAGTGGTTCAATCGTCACTGTAAATCATACTTTCTTAAGTACTTGGCTGTCTCCAATGTTTTGATAAAGACCTTGAGAAAGGAGAAAATTAAGTTGTTCATTGCATTCTAAGCATTATTTATAGAACCTGAGACATAGTAGCTAGTCAATAAATATTTTCTAATGAGTTAATATTTCCAAATATCTGGACTAGACACAATCTACTTACCAACACTTAAGCTCCCCAAATGGTTATTTTATGAATAAAACATCCTAGGTCTGCATCTTATTACTGGCTAAACTAATGTTCTTATTCATATATGCTGTTTCCCAGCAAGTTAAGCTCTTGTAATCAGAACATTGGCTTTCGCTCCTCTGCACAGTGTTTCTTCTTCACTGTAACTGTGGAAATCCATTTCTTTCAGTTTCCCATGTTATCACATATATTTGTGTCTTTAAGCAGACTTCTTTGGGTTGTAGTGCTTAAATTCAGTATATATCTATATATTGATCAATTTTGAATTCATTTAGTGTACAGTGGAGGTGTCCTTTTTATTTTTTTTCAAAATTGCTGTAATTTTAATATACTTTTATTGGTGCATTGTAATCATACATCACTAAGTTCAGAGTGACAGGGATATACCTGCACACAACACTTGGTGTTATTAAAAGACTTGATTGGATATGTCTTCTAAGAGCCTCATATGTTCACCTCCAACAGTTCCTTATTAAACTGTATCTTAGAGTGTCATAGATACTTCTTTGTATTCTCTAAATTGACTGATCTTTTGATCTTTTGAGGAAATATCTCCTGCATTTATAAAACAGAGTTCTGCCTGTTTTCGATCAAGCAAAGTGTGCATGATAAATATGTCTTACTGAATGTACATGATTTTGTTTTCTTTCTATAGAAGACTTATTCTTAACATGAAGGCATGGTGAAATCTCACACATCCTCAAGACAACACAAGTGTCCCCTTCCTTGTTCACTACCACCTTATCCAACCTTTTCTGCCACACTCAAAAAGGGCTATTTGAGCTTTCCCACAAGCTTACTCTTACAATTCTTGTTCTGTGTCACTGTATTACCTTGTATTATAGTTTGGCTACAAATTTCTCTTGGACTGAATCTTGGCTTTATTTTCCCTCATCTTCTCAGCACATAATAGCTTGTCCTTCAACTGGTTTGCATGCAATATTTTATGATAAATTTAAAGTGTTCATTTTTTTACAGACTATAATATAAAACTTTTAGGGAAATAGCTCCACCTCTCAGATAATAAGAGAATTTAGAGATGAGATTGATGAAACCAGAGCAATATTAAGCTTTTGTGTGTGTAAGAAACAGAATATATTTGATCCTATTTGCATAGAATTATATGACTCTAAGTCACATCACAAGCTAATAGAAGGAAACCAACTACAGATTGCTTGATTTTGATTTGCAGAGTTAACACAAACTATGAGAAATAGACTTCATGATTTTAACTTTGTGTTTCTTTCTAATGGATGGAAAGGAGAAATACCATTATAAGTAATCATATGATTCTTTGAGATTAAGCATTATCTTACTAGCAGTAATGTTCTATATAAAGGTTACCAGAACTTAAATTATGAATGCAAATGTAAAGGTGGTTAACCTCATAGTGTTGAGGAAAGATAGAAAAGCTTTGCAAAGACATAGCTACAATTTTGCATATTTTCCCAATGGTTAAATATTTTACTTTCTTATGACTTATCAGTATTCACATACAAAATGAAATACAAGGAACCTATTCTTTAGATCCTGAAGTTCCCTCTTCCACTTATTCCAAAGAGCACCCTATTTATAGCTGCTAGTATCAGCAGGCAGCAAGGTGGCCTTTTACCTGACAGGATTGCAGTCCACGTGGAAGACAAGAAGAAGATTTACCCTTAGAGGATAGTTTCAGAGTAACTTTTCTACAGGTACTCCCTAGAGGTTAAGAAATGAACTGAACACTAATACGTCTCTGCAGAAAATTGCTTGTGTTGGCTCAATTCTTCACTGAAGGTGTATTTGTTTTCCTTCTGTTTTTTATAAGAAGATGTCTTAAAGTGACTAAGCTTTAAGGAGGGTATTTTAGAGATTGAAAAGAAAGTAGCTACTACTGAATGGAATGATTTCCAGATCTAGGTTGTTTTAAGAAAATGTTAAAATATCAGAGTAAACTGTTTTTCCTTACATGATTCACTACTGGTTTATCTCCATTGTCGAGATAGCTAGCAGAAATGTTAATCAGTAATTCTATTATAGATATTTAGTAGCAGAAAATAAAATATCATCTAAAACAATCACCTATCATTAAAATATGCATCTTGCTTATATTTATAAGCCCCAAACCTTCCATTTTCCTGGATTATTGTTTGGCATAAAATTCCAAATTTCTAGCTGGGTGTAGTGGTGCATGCTTATAATCCCAGTATTTGGGAGGCTGAGACAGGAGGATCACAGGTTCACGGCCAGCCTCAGCAATTTAATGGGGCCTTCTGCAACTTAGTGAGACCCTGTTTCAAAATAAAATAATAAAATAGAGATGGGGGTGTAGCTCAGAGGTAAAATGCCCCTGGGTTCAATCCCTGGTACCACAAAAAAAAATCTTCCAAATTTCTGCTATGCTTGGATACAGTAAACTTATTCTAACACTTGCCAATTTCTGTATCATGCACTATTCAATAGTGTGTCATGAAAAACAAAAACTTAGTTCATACTCTCCTGTCTTCCAGCTCTCTTGCTGTCTCTTTCTTTTTGACATAGTGTAGTTTTGTTTTAATTCAGCTTGATATTAATTCATAAAACTCTCATTTTATACTTGCATAATAAATATATTTTCATGTAATAACTATTACATGTGCAATAAATTTGCAAATATATATTTGCCAAAAAAAGATGTTAAACAGCAGTTCTTCCCTAACGAACAGATGCTATTACACCCAAATATTGAGAGAATTTAGTTGCAAATTGTAGCAGTCAACTATGCAAATTTATACTTATAGAAATTATTTCATGATTTTTAGATACTGTAACAAAGAGTTAACTCATTCATGTTTAATTTACTGCTTTAAAAGTACATTAGTTGTAAATACCATAGAATAACTTAGGATAATAAATTTATAAAAGTAAAAATACAAATTATCTATATAGCAAATTTTAAAATAAGTCATATAGGTAATGATTATAATAAGTCATAAGTACACAATCTTCATATTTTTGTAATATTTCATAAAAATAATTGGTGTGGAAAACTCAATTTAATGACTTTCAGATAATTGGAACTTTCTGCCTCATTTTTCAATGATTCTTTTTTTTGTTTTCATTCTCAATTTCATGAATGAGAACAAATTTACATGTAGTTTTGTTTATGTCACATGCATTTAAATTAAGCATTCTTTAGACTTTTGTTATATTTTAAAACCCACAGTAGCCAGTCGTGGTGACACACACTTGTAATCACAGTACTTGGGAGGCTGAGCCAGTAGGATTGCAGGTTTTCAGCCAGCCTCAGATACTTAGTGAGGCCCTCTACAACTTAGTGAGACCCTGTTTCAAAATAATGAATAAAAAATGGGACTGGGGGTGCCGCTCGGATGTAGAATGCCCCTAGGTTCAATTCCTAGTACCACACACACAAAAATAAAAAAAAAATCAAGCTGAATTAAACAAAAACTACACTATGCCAAAAAGAAAGAGAGAGACAACAAGAGAGCTGGAAGACAGGAGAGGAAGGAGGAAGGTAGAACAAGAGGGAGGAAGGAGGTAAGAAATGTAGAGAGATAGAAAGCCTGAGGAGGGAGGAAAAGAGGAAACAATGGCAGAGTGCAACTGTTTAAGCATGCCCATTCTTTTCCTTTTATTACCCTTTACTGAAAAAATGTTACTATATATACTTACAGACCTAAATGTTATGAAATAATTTCATCATAACAACAAAAACAGCATCCATGTGATTTATATTTATTAATCTATATGTGCCTGAATAGAATAGATTCAATGAGTATTAGAAAATGACAATCAAACACAAAAATTCAGACACAAAAATCTAACAAATCTGGACATATTTATTAACACTGGAAAGTGTAAAGTATAAAAAGCATATGAGTTAAAAATTAATATTATAAACATTGAAATTTGGATACTGCCAAAATAAAAACAATGTTAAACACATAATGTTTCTCAAGTAATTTATTTTTAAGATTAAAAAAATTCCCCATACTAAAAAATTTTGATAAAAAGGCCTATTTAACATGTTTTTTTATTTTTGTGCTTTAGTGATGTTAGAAGTGAGTTACTGTAAGCTTGATATTGTATAGGCAGTCATGAAAGTGTTAAAGGTTATTATATAACGGATCCAAAAATAAAAGTAAAATGATTGTAGTTTGTGAAATATAATATTATTACGAACTAAAATGAGATTTTCAATGTTTTTAAATATGTTATGCTACTTAACAAGGATGTACCTTATTGATTACAAATTATCAAATGCAAGTAGAAAGAGATAATATGGATTAATTGAAGTGTGCTTCCCAACATCTATCATCTATCATCTATCTATTATCTATCTATCTATCTATCTATCTATCATTATCTATCTATATTCATCTATCTACTATCTATTATCTATCTATCTATCTATCTATCATCTATCTATATCTATCTATCTATCTAATCTTAAAAAAAGATTCTCTTGGTATAATTCTTTCAAGAAGAGATACTTTAAAAGCATAATGAGTATTAAGGTTAGGGGGAACTTTTAAACATTTAAAATTTCTAAAATATTTATTGTTTCTACTTCATGCTGTTCTGTAGACTTACAGAACACAATAGCACACAACTATTAAATTGCACAACTTAAAGCAAATTGTTTTCTCTAATGACATCACCTTTATCAAGGAACTTATACAATTTCTTATAAGCAAATGCAATGTTCCAATATCTATAACCAATGAAGTTCTGTTCTAGAAATATCATGCTGGTCACAGATGTAATATTGATCTAGAACAATTTTAGTAAAATTGCTTTTTGTTGTAATATTGCATTATATCAATGTTTCATTATTATTTCAAGCTCAGAAGAAAAAAAGAAAAAAAAAACAGAGAAATTGAAAGTTTGGAATTCTTATCTCAATATTTTGAAGTTGGGTAAGGAAAATGTTGCATAAGAATCTGTTAAACCTAGCATAGTCAAATGTAGTTATTCATTTTTGTTTTGCTTTCTAAAAGTGATATCAGATATTGAAAAACTATCTTATTTTTAAAGAAGTATACTTTCATTGGTGCACTGTAGTTTCACATGGTAATATAGTTCAGAGTGATAGAGACATGCAAGCAGCACTTAGTAAGCTTCCCACAGGATCCCTCCCCACTCCATCCTCTTCCCCATATATGATATTGAGATGGGCATTGATATGTATATAATTTTGTATATGTATAGAACATCAATGGATGTGTTTTCTTCATTAATTTTTAAAATTTGTGTTTTATGAAAGATCCCTGTATATAGTTAGAACTCATTTGTTTGACAATAATATCACAAAATATTGAAGCCATTATTTTAACAGAAAGTTTACCTAGCATAAGAATTCAGGGTTATGATTTATTTTATCATTTTTAAATTTTAGAAATGTTTATTAAAAGATGTTTATATTAAGAAAGCTAATATTACAGATAAAATGTTTGCTAAGTATACATAGTACTTTTAAAGGAGGAAAATTTATTTTAATATAACTGATAGTAAAAGTCTGTTAAAGCATTTATTAAAAGGCAATATTTAAGAACAAGTTTATTAATTTAGTCATATTTATTTGTGGATGAGAATATGTCAAAATATTACATAATCTGAAATGTTTTAAAACAGAAGAATTAAGAACTTATTCAGTACTTCAGTAAAATTATATATATATATAGTTATATATATATATATATATATACACATACTTATTTAAAATAAACTGATATTTGTGAGGTTGATGATAGATGAGTTGAGTTACTTAAAAATATCCTTTTTTGTATGTGGTACTGGGGATTGCACCCAGTAGCATTTAATGTCTGAGCTATACTCCTAGTCCTATTTATTTTTTATTTGAAACAGGGTCTCACTATGTTGTTGAGGGCCTTGCTAAATTACTAAGGCTGTCCTTGAATCTGCAATACTCCTGTCTCAGCCTCCCAAACTAGGATTAAAGGTGTTTCACCACACCCAGAACTATGAAATCAGTTTAGGTGTCCATCAGGAGATTCATATATAGTCATATATAAATTTTTATATAAATTTATATATAATATATACAAATAAATTAATATATATAAGTTATATATAAATTTATATGTTATATATAAATTTATTTGTGTATATACACACGATGGAGTTTTATTCAGCTGTATGGATTAAAATTCTGTCATTTTCACAAAAATGGATGGATATGGAGAATATTATGTTAAGCAAAATATGCCAAACTCAGAACGTCAAGGGTCACATGTTTTCTCTCATATATGAGAACTAGAGAGGAAAAAAAGAGGGGAAAATCTCATGAGAATAGAAGGGAGTCAGAAAAGAAAGAGGAAGGAGGGAAGGGACAGCAGAGGCACTGGGGAATTAAATTGATCAAAGTATGTTATGTGTATGTATGAATATGTAACAGTGAATCCATTATTATGTATAATTGTAATGTATCAATAAAATCATACTAGAGCCTATTTATTGCATGCAGACCATTATCATCCTAAAATGTATATTTTAAAGCACCATAAACCTTTTTAATAAAGCTAATAAAGAGATACTGAAGCCGTTGTAAAGCATGAAAGATTAACCAGAAAAACGATGAAATAAACCAATGGGAGGGACAATATCTATAAGATATTAAAGTGTACTATTAACATATATCAAAGTATGTTATAAAATATATTAACATATATCAAAGTATGTTTTAAAATAAAAAAGATAAAATAAATGCAAAATACACTATCAGGATTTTACAATTAAAATGCTGAAATTTACCAATGAATAGACAGATCAAAGGATTAAATAGAAAACACAGACTATGCAAATATAAATGCAGAATACAATGTATAATAAAATTTACATGACATTAATGTATAAAGATGGTGAAATAAGTGATAATGAAACATGCTAAAGATGATAAATTTTACCTCATAAAATGAAAAAAAAAAGATTTGTAAAAGTCAGTGTGAAGAGTTATGAAAAGGCAGATTCGTAAAAAAGATTTGCAAACCATGTATATGACAATATCTAGTATGTAGACTATATAATAAGGTCTCAAACCTCAATGGCAAGATAAAAGCCAACAACAAAACCCAAAAAGACAATCTATTCAGAAAATGAGCAAAAAATATATACACACATATTCCTGGAGAGGATATGCAGATGGAAAAATACCAATATAAAGATGCTCAACATAATTAGCCATCATAGAAATTCAAATTAAAATCACCTGATACAATTAGAATGGCAATCATTAAAAACACAAACAACAACAAATGCTGGCGAGGATGTGGAGAAGTAGGAACTCTACTACACTGTTGGTGGAATTGCAAATTAGTGCAACCGCTTTGGAAAACAGTGTGGAGGATCCTCAGAAGAATGGGAATAAACCTACCGTATGACCCAGCGATACCACTTCTAGGCATCTACCCCA
>PVJS01014345.1:0-40532 GCA_004027185.1 Glis glis
GGAGGGAGGGAGGGAGGGAGAGAGGGAGGGAGGAGAGAGGGGGAGAGAGAGAGAAAGAGAGAGAAAGAGAGAAAGAGAGAGAGAAGAAAGAAAGAGAAAGAGAAAGAAAGAAAGAAAGAAAGAAAGAAAGAGAGAAAGAAAGAAAGAAAGAGAGAGAGAGAGAGAAAGAGAGAAAGAAAGAAAGGTGTAGTGGATGGCTTTAACAGGTTTATCCTCAATGCAAACCCATGATTTTTAAAACATTTGGAGAAACAACTACAAATTGATTCACATGGTATCTCAGAACTTCTTTAGCTCATGTGATTAAAATGTGTAGAATTTGTTAACCACAAACAAATCCGTCTTTCCTTCACCCTGCTCAGCCTGCCTTCGTGCCCCTGGCTGCCATGAGGTCATGGGTAAATATTTCCCTTGCCAGCCTGCCCTTTCTCTTTGTCTCTGGATACTGTGTCTCTACTTACTTTCAATAATGGCTGTTTTCTCAGCAGAAAGATGCATCTTATGGAGTCTCGCAAATATTCTGGGTTTTTATTTTTTTGTCATTGACAATCATCTAAGGATAAATAGCAACATCTAGAGATAAAAAGAGTTGCTGAACATGATATTATCAGCAAAAAAGGCACACCATTATGATCTCCTAAACCTGCCCCAAATATGAGACAATAAAAAAAGACTTTAGCACTAACACAAACAAGGGACATTTGAATATGAACTGAAATGGGGAAATTGCGTCACATTTGACTGATGTCTTTATCATTATTTTAAGGTGCACGATCAACCCAAAGGTTATACTTTTGTGAGTAATATTCAAGAATGAGGAAGAAAATTTTAATATTCAATGTTGCCACTACTTGCCAACTACTAGGTACATATAATAAACTCCCCCATGTTAATCTAAAAGCTGGAGGAGAAAAAACTGCTTTAGATATACTAACTTATTTGGAGAGGATTATGCACTTAGAATCTTTTTTTATTGCTAGGAATTCCCACCCTTGACTGTAGCATTATATACCCATGTAATTAAACCTTTTGGTAATGACCTCCCATCTGACCTAAAACCACAAAATAAAATTCTGATGACCAAAGAGACACATACTGATGCTAAAAATAGCCTTTTCAAGTTCTAAAAGACAAAAGTAAAAACACCATCCACAATAAGCACTGTTTCTGTCCATGGAAATCAGCATAAGTTTGAAACTTTGCTTTTGCACACACACACACACACACACACACACACACACACACAATATTTGTGGATATCATAATAGTAATCTAAGAAGATGCTCAGAAAAAAATGTGCCCCATTTTTATCACAGCAAAAGCAATTATCAAATAAATGCACATTATTTAGTACATTTATACACATGTGTGTTCTCTAGATGTTAGCAAAAAAAAAAAAAAACCCACTCTGAGCTGGGGGTGTAGCTCCTTGGTAGAGAACTGTGCCTCTCATGCATGAAGCTTTAGGTTCAATCCCCAGCACCACTTGGGGGAGGGGACGGGACACTTGTTCCTTTTTAGAAATATAACAGAAAGTAATTATTCATTGTTTTAATGCTAGGAAATACTAATTTCAGGTCACGACTTTCAGAATAACTAGGAGATACCCATATCATTGAGATTCTGTACTTGAAAATGTACAAATAAACTGGGCATGATGGCGCAGGCTTGTAATCCCAGGACTTGGAGGCTGAGACAGGAGGATCACAGGTTCCAAGCCAGCCTCAGCCACTTAGTAAGGCTGTCAGCAACTGAGTAACAGCCTGTTTCCAAATAATAAAAAGGGCTGGAGATGTAGCTTGGAGGTAGAATGCCCCTGGGTTCAATCCCCATTACCACACACAAAACAAGAAAGTGCACAAATATTATGAATGTTTACTCTGCACACTGACCAGTTTGTCACCAGTAAAATTATCATCATCATCGTCATCATCATCATCATCATCATCTTCATCTTTCTTCATCCTTGGGGATAAGCAATGATAGTAAAAATCCAGGTTACTGCCTCAAGACTTTTTGAACTAAATCCACAGAGCAAACTCAGAAGAAAAGAAACTGAAAAGAACCATTTTGTCTGCCTTTCCGGCTGCTGCCACACCCCAAACTGTTATTGAAGAAGAGAGAGGAGCCCACAGTGTCTGACACTGTCCCCACCATCTCTCCATTCTCATGGCACCCCCGCCCAGTTAAGGAAATATGGTTACAGCCACAGCTTTAAAATGAATTATCCGATCACCTTTCAGGAAACTTGGGTCAATAAAGTTTGCACACCCTGTAATTATTAATTATAAAAACTGCACAACCTCAAGAGCATTTCAAATATTTGGGGGTTGCAGGTGGAGAAAGGTTTGTTGGCGGTAGTTCATTGAAATCTCTTACAGGATTTTTTTTTAACCTAGTCTGTGATGCAGAACCTGCTGTGCTAAATTATGAACCAAAGGCTTTGGGGTGGGAACAATCAATCAAAATACCTGGGGTAGTGTGTAATGTGCCTGCTCTTGTCAGCAGGAACAGGCTGCCCCTGAACACAGTCCCCCAGCAGGTTAAATAAATATGATACTATAGACAAACCGACAGGAACACACGGCTGCATCAATCAGCTGTTGATAAAATACAATCTTCCTTTAATACACGCTGAGAAAGTTATTTAACACTTACAAAACCTATATCCATTTCTTGTCCATTTTTTTTTTAAGTCTTGGAAAGTGTAACTGTTTTAAAGGGCAAGGGGGAGAAGTTGCGAGATCCTAGGGGTGGAGGTGGGGGGGGAGTGGATTTAATAGTGCCAAAGAAACAGTCGGGCACAACTATTTAACTGGGGGGGGGGTCTACAAAGGAAAGCGGCCCGAGGTGCAGGAACTGACCCGAATCACACCTAAAACATTTCCACGAAGCTGGAAACCCTCCCGTATACCTTGTTGAAACAATTCCTACCGCGAAACCCCTGGTGTATTTCCATTCCGTTTTTATTTCGGCTCATTTCGGGCCCCGCAGTTTGCAGGGCGCGTGGAACAAATGAGAAAATCACTGTATTCTGGATTAATGTGGAAGGGAGGGGGGAGGAAAAGTAACTGGGCAGGAAATAATTTTTAAAGGGGGGGAGGGAGAGCGGGAGCCGCCTGTAAATTTAAGAGGAAAATGGAACCCACAGAGTTGGTGATAAAAGCGAGCTGGTCTATGACTTCAGACCCGCGGGACTTGGGGGGTCAGGAGCAAAGACATTGGAGACGAAGGCTCTGGATGGGCAGCCAGAACGCGTGCACCCGCGTCCTTGCTTGGTGGCATGCAGGACGGCTCCCTGTGGCTAAGGACCCCACTGTCCCCCACTTGCACACAGGTCCGGAGGGGGGCCTGGAGTCGGTTTTGACTTTGACCTTCGCGCGGGGCCCCCGGGGTCCGCGCCTCCGCCGCACGTGGGCCCGCGACCCCCGCGACAACCAGGCCGAGCGCGGGAAGGGCGCGGGGAGCCCCTGGCGAAGGCTGACAGCCTCTCCCTTTAACGAGTGAAGATGCACGTCCCATCCAAAACTCCGCTGTCCTAAGTCCCGCGCAATACTGTGGGAGGGCGGAGAGGCGTCGCCTGCCACTCACACGCCGATCTTTCCCAGCCTGATGAAAGAACTCATCGGGGCCGCCCGAGGTGTTGATGGCCGCGGCTGTCAGCGCGTCCTGCCTCTTCCGACCCGCCGAGGCGGCGGCGGGGACTCGGGACCGACCCACTCCGGGCGCCCGCGGCCCCAGTCAGCGCCGCTGTCCCCAGAGTCTAAGCGCGCACGCCTTCCCCTCGGCGTCGGAAGGAGAGCGGGCGCCCCAGGGCTCAGGGGCCCCAAGTCCGCAGGTCACCGCACCCGCACACCGTCCGCCGGCGCCCCGGGGCTGCTGGAGACCCACCGCGCAGCGCAGGGCCTGGGAGGGCGATGGCCCTGGCGCCAAAGCGCAGCCCCGATGTCCCCGCCGTCCCCTCCCACGCGCCCCACTCTGCCCCCGCCCAGTGCTGAGCCATGTCCCCGCGGCAGGGGTGGGGAGGGATAGAGGTGGAGCAGGAGGGCGGAATGTGGCTATGCTAAGAGCGTCGGGAAGCCGAGCCGTTCGCGGGGTTTGGGGTCCTCCCCTATCCCCAGGTCCGAACCCCTCCTACAGCTGCGGCGGCCCAGGCTGCGGAGACTTGGGGGAGACCCTGGGACCCTGGTCACCTTTTATGGAGACTTGGCTCTTTGAAGAGCTCGTCGCCTAAAACTGCCACCCGAAAGCCCTCTCCGGGGGCCTGTGGGGCAGATGGAGTGGCAGGGCCAGGCGGGGCCTGTTGGCGAGACACGGGGACATTTGTCACGGGTGACCCGGCGCCTTGGCTTCTGAGCCCACGCCGGCGCGGGGAGGCCCGCGCTAATGTAATAAAGCTAGAGCGACAAGAAGAGAGGCCTCTGTCGCCCCGGGGCCGCCACATGCTCCTCCGCTTTGCTATCAGGGCTGGTCTGGGCTGTGTCTTCATTTCATATCCCATTAATATTTACAGCAGCTATTGAATTTCCCATTACAAAGTTCACCATACACACTGCTAATATGAAATTTTAATAGTATTGTGCACATTATGAAAAGTCCCGCCATTAAAAGGGGAGGAGGGCGGATCCCAGGGAGAGGTTGCCCTGGGAAGTTACTTACCGCTGAATGCTTGAACCACCCCCAAGAAGTCGGAAAATGTATTCATTTGCCACGATTATCATAAAGATGTGAAACAGGGGGCATTTTATCAATATTGAAATCAAAGGAGAGGGAGGGGGTGGAGTGGTTAAGAAGCAGGCTGGCTAAGTTGAGTTTTCCAAGTTGCCCTCGCTCACAGAAAGTGTTTCTGTGCTTCTGTTTTGCTGGAGTGGAGACTGATACACAAGGGAGACATTTTCAGGTTGCAGTGGGTTCTGTCTGCGGTCAGTGCTGGGTGGAGGCTCCTTTCCAGGACCACGCTAATCTCCAACTCCAGGCCCCCAAAGTCCCCAAAGCTGCAGTCCTGAGGGTGATCCCAGGGGGATGAACTTGGCCAAATACTATGGAAAGCTCCTGTTTCTCCCTCTATGGTGTTCAGCTTTGGGGGGACTGGCACCCTGTGGTCCAGCGGCTTTCCCTGGAAGAAAGACAGCCCCTGGAAATGGTATTCCAGTTCCAGGTGATGTGCAACCTCCCAGCTGGGACACACAGAAGCTCACTTGGATTGAAAGGGGGAAAGAGAGGGGACGAACCTGGCCCGGTCCCTTGGAAGTGCTCCTGCCCAAAGCCCAAAAGTGACCCAGATGGTGACAAACCCAATCGCTGGGGGCAGGGCTACCGGAGAGGCCTGAGGGGTAGGGTTCCGTTTCTGTTCAGTGGGGTCAGGTGTATGAAGCTTCAAGCTCCAGCTCCACCTGCACCTTCCCCCATAGAGAGGTGGCCCCATTAGGTAGATAGGTATGCCCATCTCCTGGTCTTGTCACAGCAGGTGCCCAAGTGCCACTAGCTCCCGGAGGAGGACATTCAGCTTCCTGGAAGAACCAACTGGTTGCCAAGCTTCTCCATTTTTGCACTTAACCTTGACATGCAGTGGGTAGATAAAATTAAAAGAGAGACATCTTTTATTTTTGTTGGGGGGGGGAGATGGGGTGTGCTGTGATTTCTCTAGTCTGTAGCAAGCTTTCTTAGCCCCTTCCCACCCGCCCTCACACCCGTCTCCTCACACTCCTCGGGGTGTAAATTAATGACCGTACTTTGAGCGACGCTGTGGTATCTTAATAAGCTTCTACTTCCGCACTAAGAGGGCAATCTCTGAATCTTTAGGTTACTTTTCAGCTACAGGAAAATGACAGTACCAGAAGCTAAAGATGGGTGACATTTCCACAGGAAGAGCTGCCGTTGATTTTTTTCCTCTCTGAGTTTTAAAAAATATTACTATTATTATTATTACTTCCCCACCCCATTTTCTTTGTGGGGCTTCCCCCCCCCCCGTTAAAGCTCCTAAATGTGTCATGCTTTGTCACATCCTCTGTGTGTGTTTTTAGAGAACATTTGAATAAAAGGCTCGATGCCAGGTATTGGTGACACAAGGGGTGGAATTTTCAGCCGCTCCACAAAGAGTTGGCCACATCTATTTGCATAAGGTCAGAGTAGTGCTTCTGATAGAACTTTACCAGCATCTCTGTCTCTTAGCAACACTCTTGCACTCTTGGTCCCTGCATTAAATTGACTGGTCCCTTCCTTTTCTTCCTTTCATTGGGAGGCTTACAATAAAATGTCACCCTTCCAACCTGTGCCTGTCACCCGGTAGGTCATCTGTATCTCCCCCTCCTCCTTCCTCCTCCCCTCTCCGCCTCCTCCCCTTTCTCTCTAGCCCCAATTAGACGATGAAATTATTCATTTGGTGGATTCCCAAAACTGTTTCATTTTATGGTGTTAATTAATATTAATACCATTTCTCCTTTTGTTATTATTTTTTTATAAAAAAAAGCCCTTATAAACAGAGGCAAGATAAGGACCACATTGCCAGCCAGCACCTGCCAAGCAATGGGCCTGCAGAGGGGTAATAAGCCGAGTGCAGATAGAGGGGGCAGAGTTTAGGTCAGATTCTCCACCCATTTAGTTGATGCGGGGTTGAGCACAGCGTGGAAGCCCTCGAAGTGCTTAGAATATGCCAGGCGGCCCTCTTGGCTCTGGGAAGGGAGCTAGTGACAGGATCCAGACGCTGATAGGTAGTGTTAATGGAGGGTCACGTTTGGACAATAGTATCTATCACTTCCCGCCCGGCTCTTCTGTCAAATGGAGTCATTTCTGACTACTCCATCACTCAGATTTAGGATAGATTCAATTATTACCTTCACCTTGGCAACAGGATATACAAATCTCCACCCAAGGGATGAAACAATCATAATAGTTCTTGTTGTTTTATCTGCCTCCCTTTTTAAAAGAAGAAACCCCAAAGTGTTCAATGCATTCCTTCCTATTTTATTCTATCAATAGCTGCCCAGTTACTCGACCCCCACAGGATAATGGCTGCTTAATTAGCACACACACACACACACACACACACACACACACACACACAACTTTTGTCTGAAAGCCTGAATGATTATTGCCGATTTTTATAATCTTATCAGTTGAGCACATTCAGCAGTCTCTAGATGTTCTCTAAAGTTGTGCAGGAGTCTAACTTGGAAAGGGCTGCGGGATGGCTTTCAGGACACAGAGAAAACGTTTCTCCCCTTGCTCGGTTGGCAACTGAGCGAAAACAGGAGTTGTATCTAAAGGAAAGAGGAAAGGGGACGGGGACGGGGATGGGGAGAGAAGAGCCCTCTATATGATTCTTGCTCATAAAGCAAGGACTTAATTTAAGTCAAGTTAAAGATAAAGAAATTTTGAAATCCTCAGCAGCTTCTGCTTAAAAGGAGTGGGAATTTAAGAGATATGCGGGATCCTGCTGAATGTCCTTTGAATTCCGTTTTCTTTCTTCTTCTTGGACAGGGAAACTGACCCCCCTTCTTAGAGGAGCGGTTTGTTTTCTGAAACATATTACTCGATCCCTGGAGTGTCACGGATGGAAAATAAAGTACCCTGCTTCTCGCCGCTATTTCTGCAAACTCCTAGCTCCGCATTCTCCTCCCCTCTCCCTAGCATTGCACGCCCTGTAATTCTTGCAGTATATTGTCAGATAAATTTGCAGGTAATGGGGTCTGAGAAAAGCAACCAGGGTTAAAAGTCAACTAGCTCCTCTTTAATAATTCACATGTCATATTTCTTCCACGATGTCAAGTTTGCTAAAGAAGATGGACAGGGGCTGACGGGCAGCCACTTGAGTTTATTATTCCAAGCCTCAGAAGGGAGGACAACTGTAGAAAAAGAGAGAGAGAGAGAGAGAGAGAGAGAGAGAGAAAGAGAGAGAGAGAGAGATGCCCCCTACTCTTCTCCCAAAGGGGCTAAAAGCAGCCCACACCTTCAGAGTTCCCTGGTCTCTTCTTTCTTGTTTTCTAACACATCTCCAACCTGCCTGGAAGATTTCCAAAGAGTTGGATGCAATCAATAAATAAGTAAATAAATAAATAAATAAATAAATCCTGGGGACTTTTACTATTTTCATTTGCTGCTCCTTAAAAATCTGACCCCTTTTCTCATATCATTATGTTTCCTTTATACACTTCCAAGTGGCAATTCGGTTCATATTTATCCCCAAAGACAGCACACCTCTGCTGGGGTGATTTCACTTTCAAATGATAGTTCTTATTTTAACTTTTTTGGTGGATGACCTTTCTTCTTTGCACAACTGTTGTCTTGAGGCGGATCTGTTGACAGCTTTGCAGGTCTTCAGCTTCAATCTCTCTATTCTCTTTCTTTTAGGAAAGTTGTGCGAGAATGTTGAAGATGTGTGACTTTATTTTTTTTTCCTTTCAACAATTTGCTGTTTCCAGGAAAAGAGAGGGACACAGGATGAGGACAGGAAAAAAAATCAAGGAAGTTTTCAGCATACTTAAGCTTGATTCTGGAGTAGGAATTCATATATAATCAGATTCCAAAGAGCAAGAGAGAAGATTAAAAGAGAAATAAGGATTGAGTTTTACTTGTTGAGACTGTGCTCAAATGCAAAAGTGAGCTTTATCTTCTATCTAGTTTGTGTTTTTCTATTGCTCATATTACCCCCTTAGAGTTTTAAGAATCCCAGTTTACACACACCAAGCTCTGGGAGTAATTTCGTTTACAATTTCTCTCTCCCAATCTTTTGAAGAGCAAAATATTCAAGAACGGTTTTCTATCATGAGGGTTAACTTTTTTAGGTGCTAATTATTTAGTGAAAATAAACCTTTACTTTTGCAAACTTTTTCCCTAATTAGTGGCCAGCAGATAGCCATTGGAAGAACAACCATTTTGTATTTGTTAAGATTTAAAACAAAAATAATGCAAATAGGTCAATATTGGGGGAAATATTTTATATTCAAGGTACAATTATCACCAGTGACACATCATGACAGAAAAACAGAATCTCCCATTCTATTCCTTTTGTGATTTCAACAGTATAGAAAGATTCTCTGTTTCCTGGAAGTATTTTCCACTGACTTACTTTAATATTAATATAAGGTTTCGTAGCAAAGGCTCTGCACAGAATGGGTACCCGGGCTCGGTTGTTGTAATGTGAACTTTTATCACAAATTTGAGATGAGGGTCTGTTTTTAGGTCAGATATAAGTTGTTGGGAGGGGGGACGTAACAGAGTTTCAGAGAGAGAACCAATAATTAAGGTTTATTAAAAATTCATATACACTTTGACAGGAAGAGAATACATAGTTCTGAAAGAAACTTATAATTTAAAACTGGATTGGAATAAAAACTGGATTGGATTGAGAAAACAAAGTTAGGGGTACTGATTGGTTGTCAGGGTAAAGGAAGGGGTAAAATATGTCCAAGAGCCTCGCTCCAAGAAATAGCCTATTAGAAACAAATATTTAAAACTTTTGTAGGGTGTTACATTTTATCCCATCAAACCAGCTTGAAAGATCTTAAGCAACTTTTCAAACACCAGGGAGGACCCAGCCCTCTCTTAGAGGATGGGAAACCCCTAATGAGGACTGGCTACATACTTACAATTTATCTTTCCCTCCTCAGTTACAGTTAGACACATTTTATTTGCATCAATTTTTTATTGGGAGGGGGAGGAGAATCTGTAGTTTGATTTTAAGTATGGTACCTTCAATATTGCTGGCAGAAATTTTCCTATTTCTGGCTTGGATTGAGCTTACACCCTTCAAGGAAATGAATTCTGTGGAGAGGCTTGAATTTGAAGCTAGTAACCCAGCCTTCTATGGGTCGGGGTCCTGGGAATGGAATTGGGATAATGCTTCACAACTTTTTGAATGCACGGTCCCTCCACATCCTTTACACCTGCCCTTGTCCAGAACACAGCCCGTCCCCAGCTACCTGGCATCCTTAGCCAAATCAAGCGAGTTCCACTTGAGAGGGGATGCTGGTTTTTTTCTTCTGTCCACCCCACCGTGTTTAGGACAGAACAAGGCTGTGCAGTTCTGTTCACTCCGGTAGACAGAGCTATTTTCCAGTGATGATAAGTTGTGGGCAGCATTTGAAAAGCTGCGAGGGGTGGGGATGTATGTGTTCCCCTCCCTATAAAATCAGCAAGGTACTGACTTAGAGCCCCCCCCAAACCTGGCAGAAAACAAGTCACTGAAGTGATTTCATTTGTCCCCTGTTCTAACTCGGAGGAGAACCTCGGAAAAGCAAAACTACTCAAAGTCTAGGGGGAGTTTGTAGGAGACAGTACAGTGTGTGCGCGCCTATTCTTAGGATACTAAAGAAACAGCCTGGGGGGGAGAGAGAGAGAGAGAAGGGTCGATTTCCTGCATATTTGTAACCTGGAGCACAAAGTTGCAAACGTGGGCGAGGCGTGGGCCGGGTTTTCTGGGATGCTGGGCCCGGGGAGAGGCGGAGGGCTGGCGGGCCGCTGCGGGCGGCGCCGGGCTCGGGTGCCGGGCTCGGGCGAGGCCGCCTCCCTCCCTCCAGCCTCCCGCCCGGCCGGCCCCAGCCCGCAGATGATATCTCGAGTCTGGCTAACACCTATCATTTGAAGCCATCTTCGCTCTGTCTCCCAAACATCTCGAGCATTTTTTATTCCTCTCGCCGCTCCTTCTTATAGAGTTCTCCGCGTCTCTCCGCAGCTTGTCAGAACCTGTAATAAAATGCCCTTTCTGTCGGGAGTTAAAGTCCAGAGGGCAGCGCTTCTATTTTCAACTGACAGCCGAGAAAAGGAGCCGCGGCGGCCTCCCTTTTGTCTGCCTCCGGGTTTAACTCCTGCGGGGCCGGCTGGGGAGACCTCGCCGGTGGCTCTGAGGCCCGGGATGGGGGAACCCAGCACCCCGAAAGTCCCGGGAGTGCAGCCTCCTCCCTGCTCCCCGTCTCTTGGCTGCTGGAGAGAGTTCTGGGCCTGCAAACACACGTGCTAAGTCCTGGTCCTTTTCGCGCTTTTCTTTGCTTTTTGGGGTGGGTGGGTTCGGGGGTGATCAAGAGGAACAGAACCTGGGGGATGGATCATGCTAATTAGGGTCACGTGGTGGTCAGCATCCCGGAGCTTTTCTTGGATTAATTATTAAACTGGTTCAAATTATGTCCTTCGTTTGTCAAGCCCATCTTATGATGATTTTCATACACCTGGAAACACAACACGAAGATTTGTTGGCGATTTTCTGTGCCACGCCTGCACGTGAAGAGCTTGATGCGATGCTCGGTCGCACCTGGATGGGGAGGGAGCGACTGCTGGGCTCCGCAGTCCCAGAAAGGAGCCCAGGGCTGGGAGGTCCTGGAGGAGCTGGGAGCAGGTGTTTAGGGAAACTGCACCTCCACTTTCTTCTTATCTGACCAGCCTTCAGAGAAGTCGCTTTAGAGTACCCTAAATTCGCTGATGGAGACCAGCGAGTCTCCCAGGCGTCTTTCACTTGTCTACGACAGTTTGTGACAGAGGGAAGTGGCGGTTGTGACGTCACCTGATGCAGGAGAAAAATTAGCACAGCAGGGAAGAGAGGACAGGTGACTGAGGAAGGAGAGCCGCACAGAACCCCCGCGGCCACCTTCTGAGGAGGACGTCTATTTCGACCTTGTATTTATTTATTTATTTATTTATTTATTTATTTATTTACTTATTTGGGTCCTGAAGATTGAATCCAGGGGCATTCTACCTCTAAGCTACAACCACTGCCCTGTTTTATCTTTTTATTTTGAAACAGGGTCTCACTAAATTGCTGAGGGTCTTGCTAAGTTGCTGAGGCTGGCCTTGAACCTGCGATCTTCCTGTCTCAGCCTCCCAAGTACTGGGATTACAGGTGTGCATGACCAGCGACTGACCAGCGTTCTGGGCTGTTTGTTTTTTTTAAAGGAGGTAGGGCCGAGCTGGGTGGGGCGTGGGGGCACACGCTTGTAATCCCAGTACTTGGGAGGCAGAGACGGGAGGATCTGGGTTCGTGGCCAGCCTCAGCTACTTAGTGAGGCCCTCCGCAACTTCGTGAGACCCGGTTTCAAAATAAAGGATTAAAAAAAAAACAATAGGGCTGGGAGTGTAGCGTGGAGGTAGAACGCCCTTGAGTTCAATCCCCAGTACTGCAAAAATAAAATTAAGGATAAAAACTAGGGCCGGGGGTGTAGCTCAGAGGTAGAACACCCCTGGGTTCAATCCCCAGTACCACAAAAAAGAAAAAATAATAAGTAAAGGAGGTAGGGCTGCCTCTCCTGGTGTAGTTGTTGGGCTGTCTCCTCCCTGACCCCTGGTCTCCCAGTCCAACCTCAGAACTCCTCTTTAAGGTTCTCAAAATCAGGGAAAAGGCTGTATTCCAGCCATTGAAATAGAACAAGCCTCCCCCTGCCTTGCTCCCTGGCCTTCCCCCCACCTGCCCAGGAAATGTATACCAGCTCGCTCAGGCCTGCCCAGTTCAGCAGTCCTAAGCCTTGGCCCTCTCTTCCCCAGTTTCTCTCAATTCACACAACTCTGATCATTTCTTTCTGCACTGGGAAGCCAGTTGAAAACTCAATATTTTCGGGGTTTTTTGTTTTTTGGTGTGTGTGTGTGTGTGTGTGTGTGTGTATGTGTGTTACTGGGGCTTGAACCCAGGGGCATTCTACCTCCAGGCTATACCCCCAGCCCTATTTTTTATTCTTTATTTTGAGACAGGGTCTCACTAAGTTGCGGAGGGCCTCACTAAGTAGCTGAGGCTGGCTGCGAACCCGTGATTCTCCTATCTCAGCCTCCTAAGTACTGGGATTACAAGTGTGCACCACCACACCCGGCTGAAAACTTAATATTTTCAAAATCCAAGCCACATTCTGGTCTCTAAAAGAAACCTGGAGAGATTACCCAGCTGAATTCTGCAGATGTTTTTCTTCTGAAAGGTGGGGAAGCTTTGTGTCCTACACTATGGTAAGAAAAGTTGAAAGATCCCATTAGAAAGTGGGTGTTATTTGCTTTTCCTCCCTTGTGTTCAGTCTGTTTTTGTTTTTGTTTTTAATTTGAAGGCATTTGTGTCTTCTGCATCAGAGGGCATTGGTGGGATACAGTAGGGAGATGTTTAATACCTAGCAGAGGATTTTAATCCCCTGAAGGAGAAAAGTGGGGGGGGATTAGGAGGGATATTGAGAAGGACACGTGTGCCTGAACAATCAGTTTAGAAATAGTCTACTGAGCCGTTCATTGTGACCCCCATTTCTCTTTCTGTTTTATTCCTCAAGGCTGACCCATGGGTCTCAGGCAAGGCTCTGGATGAAGATAAAATTGCTAGTTTGGATCCGTTCTTCAGGTGCTACTGACTTTAGGAAGGGGATCATTTCTGTCCCCTTTAGTCTCTGGGAAAAGCCAGAATATTTTCCCCTGTGAATCCTACCTTTGTAGAAACCACATTCATCAATAATGCTGGCCAGAAGGACTCAGGACATATTTGAGGATTCTAACAACGATGGTCTGTCTTCCCCATTGGCTCAGAGATCCTATTCAAAATGAAGCTATTTGGGGACATGTAAAAGCCAGTAAATGTCTCAATGCACAAAAGAAGAAGGTGCTTTCTGCCCGCTGCCTATTTCCACTCAAAAGTGAATAATGCCCCGGTTACCACCAGGCCTGACTTGATTTATCTTGGTTAATAGGATTAACGTGTCAGCCTCTCTCAAGAATTTCCAAGTGCATATGCAGAGTGTCGCTGACTGGCTGGTGTCTTTTCCTCTCTGATGGACATAATAACACACCTACAAGCCTTTGCCGGTGGGAGCAAGCAGATTGTCTCCAGCGAAATAAGGCCTGCTGTAGCCACCTTTGCCAACATTCAAAGCCAGAACCCAGTCACTATAAAATAATTGTGTCACTACCTCACCGGTGCACTGTCCGCGTCTCATTTATCTTTTGACTGTAATTGAATGGTTGAAAAGCAAAAAAAAAAAAAAAAAAATGTAGACAAATTCCAGCTGTATTGAGATCCGTTTCTTCCTCCACTACCTCGGCCCATCATTAGATACTTTCCCGTTCCGCGCAGGAGGTCAGAGTGTATAAATATAAATTGCATTTTGCATTACTTCTAGATGAGTGAAGCTGTCAAAGCAATAATATGAGCTTTCAGTCCCACATTCTGCCACTTCTTTCCCATTTTTTGGCCAGGAGGTCATGTGCAAATTGAACGTGACAACCCAGAAGACATGTCCAACAGACTCGTATTGTTACCCAGCTCAGCCGCCTGGCTCCTAACAATATTAAACCCGCATTAGTCCCCAGCCTCCGCCAGCCAGGAGCTCCTCCATGCGGGCCCAGGCTTCTCCCAGAGTTCACCTCGGTGCCAACGTTTCATCTGAAAGTGGTAAGCAGCACTGACCTAAAATATTTGTCACCCAAGACTCATGAGGATGTCATATTACAGAGGCCAGGGCCATGCCGTCTAAAACAAAGAAGAAGGAAAGAGGTGAAGCAGTAGTGTTCCAGCACACACATGCACGTACACACACACACAGACACTCAGACACGTGCACACACAAGAATGGGGGGGGGAAGAGACTTGCTTCTATGTGAAATTATGCACATTTCCCAGAATCCAACAGTGATGTGGTTGGATATAATTTTTGTTGTTATTGCAACAATGAAGATGTCATTTAGAAAGCAAACTGAAAATATGGGTTGACCTTGTACAAACCTTTGTGTGTGTGTATGTATGTGTGTGTGTGTGGTACTGCGGATTGAACCCAAGTCCATTCTACCTCTAAACTGCCACCCTGCCATTTTGAAACATCGTCTTGCTAAGTTGCTGACACTGGCCTCAAACCTGCAATCCTCCTGTCTCAGCCTCCCAACAACTGGGATGACAGGCCATCACACTCCACCGACCTTGTACCCTTCTTAGCAAGGTCTTCATAGCATTGTTTCAGAAATCCAATTGCATAACAAAATGTAAAGTTTTAGCAGCTTATCATGGCCATCATTAAGTGGTCACCCTCCTCAAACCACTTTGTAGTGAAGGGATCCGAAACTTTTATCCATATTGAGGAAGTTGAATGGCTTAGAAGATCGGTAATTGTCTATCTATCAACGTGACCCATTCACGTCTAGCCCAGATTGCAGGCAACAGAGACCTGTTGTTCACTGACAGGGTGTTTGATGGCTTCTAGGAAATGAATGGCTGTTTTCATTCCTGTTCCAAATGGACAGGTGTCTACATCAGAATTGGCAACCTGGTTGGCAGACTCCAAGAGTGGCCAACCAGCAAATTGCTTATGGAGAATAAACTTCCCTCCCGCCCATGATGGCTGTGCACAGGCATGAGTGCTGACAGTGGGGAGGGAGGAAAACGGAGATGCTGGAGGCAGAAAGATTAATACAGGTCCATGAAGCAGAAAGGGGCTGTAGCCCTTTGGTTCCAAATGGCGCCATATGCATCTCTCCTGGACTCATCTGGTGCTGGGCCACCTAGTGCTCTACGTGCACAAATAAAACTCAATGACAGTCACTTAATCTTCCTTAGGATGCTCATTCCATTCTCAACAAATGAAATGAATTAGGCCAAAGGTTTTCATGCTTTGTTAAATTAGCAATATTTCCATATATCTTTTCTTTCTCAAAAAATGTCTTGTTTTATGTCCTTTAGTGAACTGAATGTGTTTAAATAATGAATGTGAAGCCCGGCATGGTGGAACACGCTTGTAATCCCAGTACTCAGGAGGCTGAGACAGGAGGATCACAGGTTCAAGGCTAGCCTCAGCAATTTAGAGAGACCCTTGGCAATTTAATGAATCCCTGTTTCAAAATAATTTGTTTAAAGGGCTGAGGGTGTAGCTCAAAAGTAGAATGCCTCTGGGTTCAATCCCCAGTACCAAAAAATAAAATAAAATATTGAATGTGAGGCTGTGGTAACTATAAGACTCATACCTGGGAATATCTAATTTAATTTAAACTAGGAAGTATCTCTCTTGTCCTTGGTGAATAATATCACACTTGACCGCAATACTTAAAGGTGACCATCAGGTATATGAAAGTCTCTCTCCTTTCACTTTTATACATCATCCTTATAACCAATTATTCATGCTAATTTTTATTTTCTTGGTGTCATTATAACACAGTGTCTGATACAGATGCTTAGGGAGAAGAAATCATTGTAGTACCCCAGAATCTGATGTCCTTTTATGGTCTAACCTTTACTTTCACAAGTATTTGAACTCTGGAAAATGTTAATAGTAATAATAATTACCTCTCTTGCAAAGAAACTAAGCCAGTCACTCTTGTGGACACTGGGGAACTTTACACTTAACTTGGGGTGGATTTTTCTGGATTTCTGCAATCATTAAGTTTTCCAAACTTTGAAGTTTTTAAGCTTCCTATCACAAAAATATTCTATAGCTCTTCTCTTTTATCCCACTATTTCTTTCTTTCTTTTTTTCTTTTTTTTTTTTTTGCGGTACTAGGGATTGAACCCAGGGGCATTCTATCTCCGAGTTACACCCCCAGCTCTATTTTTTTTTAATTCTTTATTTTGAAACAGGGTCTCACTAAGTTTCGGAGGGCCTCACTACGTAGCTGAGGCTGGCCGTGAACCTGCAATCTTCCTGTCTCAGCCTCCCCAGTATTGGGATTACAAGCGTGTACCACCATGCCTGGTTTATCCTACTATTTCTCTTTTCATCTTAATACAATAATTTGTGCAAACCCAACAACTTTTGATTTACTTTTACTCCACTATATTACCAGAAGGTGTAGCAAGGAAGACCAAAGGCCTCAGGGGGAGGCAAGCTGCTGCACCTCTAGATGATACATTTTATGACCTTGGGTATCAGGTAACTCACCAAGCCTCAGTTTCTTCATCTGGGAGATGAGGATATTAGTAGTCCTTACTTTAAAAACTTGCTGGAGAAGCTGGGCATGGTGGCGCATGCCTGTAATCCCAGTACTTGGGAGGCTGAGATAGGAGGATCTCAGGTCGGCGGCCAGCCTCAGCTACTTAGTGAGGCCCTCCGCAACTTAATGAGACCCTGTTTCAAAAGAAAAAATTAAATAGTGCTGGGGGTGTAGCTCAGAGGTAGAAGGCCCTTGGGTTCAATCCCAAGAACCACACAAAAATAAATAAATAAATAAATAAATAAATAAATAAATAAATAATAAATAAATAAATAAATAAATAAAACCTGCTCAAGGATTCTTGAAATAGCAAAATTTCCTTGCTTCAGGAGCAGGGTACATTGTCAGAGTTAACCATCACTATTGCTGCTGCTGCTGCTGCTGATGATGATGATGGTGTAACCTCTCTAAGTGTCCATATTCCCATCTTCATCTGTGAAACAAATAACAATACCCAAAGGATTGTAGAAAACAATGAAGTTAGGTAAAGTCCATTAAGCATCTGATATGGTAGCTGAACCAGAGGATGCCTCTGGTAAACAGGAGGTGACTTTGTGGGAATGAGGGAAGTACCCATTTTGGGGAGAAAAACCTGTTCTTCAAGAGTTCTCCTTGAGCTGGGAGTAGTGGTGGCGCACACCTGTAATCCCAGTACTTGGGAAGCTAAGACCGGAGGATTAGAGGTTCGAGGCCACCTCAGCAATTAAGCGAGATGCTCAGCAACTTAGTGAGACCCTGTTTCCAAATAAAAAATAAAATAGGCTGGGAGTGTACCTCAGAGGTAGAATGCCCCAGGTTCAGTCTCCAGTACCAAACAACAACAACAATAATAATAATAACAAATCAAGAGTTGTCCTTGGTAGTTGTGTTTGGATCTAGAGTTTGTGTTGATAGAGGATGGCATGTATGATACCAGAGTTGGAAAAGATACCCACGTAGTTTTTTTTTGTCCTGTGACCACATCTTACCCCTCAATCCATCAGGAATTCATACCAATTTAGCAAGAGTGGGTAGGAGTGGACCACCCAAATTCACCTCTACCCCTGAGGAAAACACATGTGGTAAAACGCAAAGTATATGCTACACTGTTCCAAAGATATATGTTGGAATCTGAAGGAGAAGGTAGAGATTAGGAGTGTAAACTGGGCGTGGTGGCGCACGCTTGTTATCCCAGTATTTGGGAGGCTGAGACCGGAGGATCCGGGTTCGCGGCCAGCCTCAGCTACTTAGTGAGACCCTCCACAACTTAGTGAGACCCTGTTTCAAAATAAAGAACAAAAAATAGGACTGGGGGTGTAGCCTGGAGGTAGAATGCCCCTGGGTTCAATCCCCACTACCGCAAAAAAAAAAAAAATTGATTAGGAGTGTAGCGTTTACTTCCTGATATTGCTGATTTTCTCTTAGAATTAGGTTCAAAACCTTCTGGAGTCTGCATTTAAGGGTAAACATAGCACTGTTTAAGGATTTATCCAGAAGCAACCCTGAAACCAGCAGCCTCCAGCTCATCCAGGAAGAGTCCACACATCTAGGAAAACTGTCTGGGAAGGAGTTGACATTCCTGGTTCTTTGGGAACTTTATAATAAGTCGATAAGACAATTATAATTGAATTACAATAATACACTTTTACTGGGGTCTTCAGGGAGTGTCCACATATCCTGGATAAAATTTTATGTTGAAAGTAATACTCTATAGTTAGGTAAACTTTTTTATATATATATCAGAATTAATGGTTATAATCTTCGTGTGTGTGTGTGTGTGTGTGTGTGTGTGTGTGTGTGTTGTGTGTGTGTGTGTTACTGGGTATTGAATTCAGGAGCATTCTGCCACTGAGCTACATCCCCAGCCCTTTTCTATTTTTTATTTTGAAAGAGGGTCTCTCAAAGTTACTGTGCACTGGCCTGGAATCTGTGATCCTCCTGTCCCAGCCTTTTAACTACTGGGGTTTGGGGATTACAGGCATGCACCATCAAAAAAGGGGACTCCCATCCCCTTTTTTTAAATTTTATGTTTGAGATGGGGTCTCACTAAGTTGCTCAGGTTAGCCACAAATTTGCAATCCTCCTATCTCAGCCTCCTAAGCACTGGGATTACAAGTGTGCATCACCGAGCCAAGCTATGATTTTGTACTTTAAAACTCAAGCGTTCATAAACTGATTAAATAGAAAAACAGGTTGTGCAGATAGTTCTCAATTGCATTAAATTTGGTGTACATGTGTGTTTCGACTGTATCAACACTGCCCGGTAATATTTAAAATCTCTAATGCCTTCGGTTCAGCTAGAAAGCCAAATGGCACTGGGTTTGTTGCATTCTTTCTAAGCATAACTGTCTCATTCTGTAAGAGTAAATTGGATTTTGTGAACATTAAGACACAGGCAGAGAGAAGCAAGTCCACTAGCCAGTCCCCGCTGAAGACCCACGCAGCCAAGAACTCGGCATTTGCCTATCATCTGCTTTTCTGACCAGGGGGAGCAGCCCCCGTGACAGGCACACAGATGGACGCCGGGGATGATTGATGGTGTCTACCAGACCTGGTGGTAAGGATGCAGGAAATGGTGGCAGAGAGGAGCTAGCCCCGCGCTCGGCTGAGTGTTCCTTCCAAGGTTTGAAGTGGAGAAGAATTGGGAACAATTCCAGCTGCATTCTTTGGTAGAAAATCTAAAGGTATCCTTCTTTCCTTTTTGACAGTCACTGGCCAAGACCAGGCCTTTAATGGGAAGCCATGCAAGTCTCCTGACTGGGCCAGCAAAATGGCATCCACTCTCTCTCCCGCCTCCTCTTCTTCTCTTCCTTTGTTCGTTCCTCTCTCCCTTTCTTTGTGCATATACAGGTTCTTGTCTTCTTTCCTTCCCTTTCTCCCAAGCACTGTCTCACTTTGATGACCTCAGAGTGCACACTGGACCACCACCACGACCGAGCGACCTCTCTGCAGAGTCTCAGAGGCACAAAGGAGCCTGTGATGCTGAGAAGGGCAGGAGCAGGCAGCGGGAGACCCAGGTGCCGGCTCTGACCATAGGAGGACAGTCCACAGCCCACTTCCTAACTAACTGAGCTTTTTTTTTTTTTTTTTTTTTTGTATCAGAAATTGAATCCTCAGCCCCTTTCATTTTAAAATTTTTTCCGGGCATGGTGGTGCAAGCTTGTAATCCCAATACTCGGGAGGCTGAGACAGGAGGATCGCAGGTTTGGGGCCAGCCTCAGCTATGTAGTGAGGCCCTCTGCAACTTAGTGAGACCCTGTTTCAAAATAAAAGAATAAAAAATAGAGCTGGGGGTGTAGCTCGGAGGTAAAATGCCCCTGGGTTCAATCCCTAGTACCACAAAAAAATAAATAAATAAATAAAAATAAATAAAGAATTTAAAAAATAGGGCTGGGAGTGTAGCTTGAAGGTAGAATGCCCCTGTGTTCAATCCCCAGTACTGCAAATAATAAATAAATACATACATACATACATACATACATACATACATAATAAATAAAATTTTGTGGGGGGGTACCGGGGAATCAAACCCAAGAGCATTCTACCTTCGAGAGACATCCCCAGTCCTACTTTATTTTTTTATTTTGAAACAGGGTCTTGCTAGGTTGCTGAGGCCCTCGCTAAATTGTTGAAGCTGGCCTTGAACCTGTGATCCTCCAGTTTCAGCCTCCCAAGTACTGAGATTACAAGTGTGAGCCATCACACCCAGCTGCAAGTGAGTTATTCTTGAGCATGCTTCTCCTACTGCATGGAGAATACAGGAGACCAAGGTGTCATCATTGAAAAGGGGTCAAACATGAAACCATAGCCTCAGGATCATGCCCAAAGATGACAATTCTTTCTTTGAGAGGCATTCAGTTTGGTTTGGTTTGGTTTGGTTTGGTTTGGTTTGGTTTGGTTTTGGTGCTGGGGATGGAACCCAGAGCCTCCCACATGCTGAGCACATGTTCTACCACTGAGCTACAACCACTTCTGTGGGTTTTAAATTGTTAATTTATTTTGAATATGTAATACAGACATATCAATTTTTTTAAAAAGCTATTTATTTTGAATAGCAATAAAAACATGCAAAAGATAGAAAGAAGCAAAAAATCTTCTTGTCCTACCTTCTAGCCCCTCCCATCTCACCAGTATCCTTTTTAGAAAAGTCATTAGGGCTAGGGATATAACTTAGTGGCAGAGCATGTGATCAGCATGTGCAAAGCCCTGGGTTCAATCTCCAATACAGAGAAAAATAAATATATAGTTAAAAATTAATACGTTTTAGCAGTTTTAGGTTGATAGGAAAATAGAGTGGAAAGTACAGGGAGTTCACATCTACACCAGTGTCCCCAACCATAAACCTTTTTCATTCGTGTAATATGTCTGTTATAAGTGATGAGCCAATATTAATGCATTATTATTAATGAAAGTCATAGTTCACCTAGGGGTTCATTCTTGGTATGGTAAGGCCTAAGGGCTTTGACAAAGGTATCCACCTTGGGATAGTAGTGAATCCACCATTACACTAACATATAGATTACTTCCATATGCTAAAAATCCTTTGTGCTTAAGCTGGGCGTGGTGGCACATACTTGTAATCCCAGTACTTGGGAGGCTGAGACAGGATGATCAGAGGTTCGAGGACTGCCTCAGCAAGTAGTGAGACTCTCATCAACCTACTGAGACTCTGTTTCAAAATAAAAATAAAATAGGGCTGGGGGTGTAGCTTGTAGGTAGAATGCCCCTGGGTTCAATACCCAGTAACACACACACACACACACACACACACACAAATAATAATATTTTAAAAGATCCTGTGTGCTCTGTCTATGTATCCCTCTCTCCTCCCCAAACCATGGAAACCACTCATCTTTTTACTGTCTCCATAGTTTTGCCTTTTTGAGCATGTCACAGCTGGAATCATACAGTAGATAGCATTTGTGTGTGTGGTTGTTTTGTTTTGCTTTGTGTGTTTAGTACTGGGGATTGAACCCAGGGATATTCTACCTCCTGGTGATATCCACAGCCCTTTTTACTTTGTACTTGAATCAGGGTCTCACTAAGTTGCTGAGGGTCTTGCTAAATTGCTGAGCCTGGCCTCACACCTGTAATCCTCCTTTCTCAGTCTCCCAAGTACTGGGATTACAGGAATGCAGCACCATGCCTGGCTAGTAGGTAGCATTTTCAGACTGGCTTCTTTCACTTAGCAGATATGCATTTAAGATTCCTCCTTAAGGCTTGATCTCTATTTTTTAATTGATGAATGGTATCCGATTGTATCACTGTCCCACGGTCTGTTTATCCCTTCACCCACTGAAGGACATCTTGGTTGCTTCCAAATATTGGCAATCATGAATAAAACTATTGTAAGCATGCACACACACAGGTTTTTGTGTGGACCTACGTTTCCAACTCATTCAACCAAGGAGCAAGGTTGCTGGATCATATGGTCAGAGGACGTTTAGTTTTGTAAGAAACTGCCAAATTGTCTTCCTACCCTTTGGGATGATTTTAATGAATATATTAGTACAGTAAGTACAGAGCGAAGATGGAGACCAGGCCCTGCCGATGGCTCCTGGTGAATACAAACGCAAGAGCTGCGTCCATCTGGGGACCAGAGGCTCACCTGGGAGGACAGACATGATCAGGCTGCAGGGGCACTTTTCTATCTTGGCAACTGACCCCCTCTGTATCCACTGACAAATTCTATTACCTTCACGCTTTCCTTTCCTCAACTGTAATTAGGCTTCATAATAGTACCCAGACACCGGGGTTCCAGAAATTACCTGAGCTACTCAGCACAAGGCTTGGTACAAGCAAGTGCTCAATAAATGCTAGCCATTTTTTTTTTTTTTTTTTGCGGTACAGGGGTTGAACCCAGGGGCATTCTACCTCTAGGCTACACCCCCAGTCCTATTTTATTTTTTATTTTGAAACAGGGTCTCACTAAGTTGCGGAGGGCCTCACTACATAGCTGAGGCTGGCTGCGAACCCGGATCCTCCTGTCTCAGCCTCCCAAGTACTGGGATTACAAGCATGGTGTGCCACCACGCCCGGCCTTAGCCATTTTTATATGTTATTACATAACCCAGCATCTTGTTTCCCCCCAAATAGCCAGGACATTTTTTAGGGGTGAATTTGTGTTGCAGTGTATTCAGGAGCAGCCAAGACAGAACAATTTGATGCACTATGAAATCTGGTGAGAAAATATAAATAAATAACAGACAAAACAAAAGAACAAAACGAGGAGAGAAAACTTGGAAGTGGAACTTGCTTCCTCCTCCAAGGTCCTGGTGCAGGGAGTAAACTTCCTTCCTTGTCTTGTTGGTTTCAAGTTCTCGGGGGTAAAGTCCTGAGTATGAAATATTCTCTCTGTCTGGGGCCCTGCCGGCGCCTGCTGCACCAACACCGGGCTCACTGGCAGACCCCTCACCCCGGGGCCTGACAATGCTCATGTCTCCCCCTTTCTCAGACAAACTCCACAGGCCGGTGGCAGGAGAGCCATAGGAAGCAATCTGTGTGCTAAATCCATGTTTTAAAATTTCTTTGGGCAGTTCTTACAGGATGATATAGGAAATGTGCTAATACTAAAAGAATAAATTAATAAATGCAGCACAGCTATGTCTTCTTTGTATTGGATTTATTTTGGAAATTAGCAAAGAAACAACAACAACAACAAAAACAAGTTCTCACCGGGCTGGCGTGGTGGCGCATGCTTATAATCCCAGTACTTGGGAGGCTGAGACAGGAGGATCACAGGTTCGTGGCCAGCCTCAGCTTAGAGAGGCTCTCCGCAACTTAGTGAGACCCTGTTTCAAAATCAAAGAATAAAATAGGGCTGGGGGTATAGCTCAGAGGTAGAATGCCCCTGGGTTTCATCCCCAGTACCACAAAAAAAACAAGTTCTCTCCAGTGCATTACTAATTAATAATCTATGGTTCCCCACAATGCCAACATACCAGTGGGAATGGAAACACTCGAGTGTGTCTATTCGCTTATTTGCCTTTATGCTATCAAATAACTAGTTTTCCAGTTTTAACTGCATGAGTTGGGTTTAAGAGTCACGAGGTCAGCACCTATGGAATATTTTGAGCTAAGAGTAAACAATGGAACCTGATAGCGTGTGCAGGCAAATGGCTGCAAGGCAGAGGCTCACTAAGATGAGTTGTAAGCACATTAATAAAGCAAGACACTGAAGGCATATTTAGATGAAAATATTTCTGAATAACCGAAAACCTAAAATATGCAGGCTAGGGATGTAGCTCAGCAGTAGAGTACTTGCTCAGCATGCACGAGGCCCTGAGTTTGATCCCCAGCACTGCAAAAACTAAAAATAAAAATGTTAAAATTTTAAAAATGAAGCCGGGCATGGTGACGCACACTTGTAACTTGGAAGGCTAAGACCGGAGGATCTGGGTTCGCGACCAGCCTCAGCTACTTAGTGAGGCCTTCTGCAACGTAGTGAGACCGTGTTTCAAAATAAAGAATAAAAAAATAGGGCTGGGGGTGTAGTTTGGAGGTAGAATGCCCCTAGGGTTCAATCCCCAGTACCAACAAAAAAATTTTTAAATGAAATATGATAGCAGAGCTCAGAATCCTGCCTAGCTAGTATAGACAAGGTATGTTTGAAAAAATGAACCATAAGTTATTTGGCTCTGCTGGAGTCCCCCCAAATGATGGCCACTTCCAGTGTCAGGTTGTTCAGCCCATGGATCCTGAGGGAAGGAGAATACGCAGAAGGCAGGATCAGAACAGTCAGCGTCTTTCTTGTTAATCGCCTTGTTAAGTTGTAACTTGTTAAGTTGTGACAGCAGGGCATGATGGTGCATGCCGGTAATCCCAGTACTTGGGAGGCTGAGACAGGAGGATCTCAGGTTCAAGGACAGCTTCAGCAATGTACAGACACTCTCAGCAACCTAGCAAGAGCCTGTTTCAAAACAAAAAAATAAAAAGGGCTGGGGTGTAGCTCAGAGATAGAATATCCCTGGGTTTAATCACCTGTACTTTCCCCTCCCCCCAAAAAAGGAGTTGTGAGATGAGAAAAAGGAAGGAAAGAACAAATGAGACAAGGAAAGAATTAATCTGAATATCTTCCACTCTAAACTTATTTTGGGGCCTGCCTACCATGCACAAGGCCCCGAGTTTAATTCCCCAGCACCATCAATCAATCAATCAATCAAATAAATTTGCTTTGGATGCACTAGGTCCCAGGGAAGGAAGGGTCTCTGCCTTTCTAGAAACTTTTGTACTATAAAGTCCAGCCTGGTAAAATCTGAGTAATGATTACCAGGACAGAATTTAAAATCAGACGGTCAGTTTGGAATCCTGGCTCTGCCTCTTAGTTCTACAACTCTGAGCAGCTCTCTAAGCCTCAGTTTCCTTATTTATGAAATAGAAATAAATAAGAATATATTCCTCTCTCCATATAAGGATTACATAAAATAAAATAATGCCTTAGCACAAACTCTTAGGCATCGCAGTTGCTCAGTCTAGGTAGTTACTGTATTATTCTTGTCATCATTACTGTTCTGAATTCACTACTCCCATTATGGAATGTTTTTCTATCTGGAACAGGAATTAGGCCTGAAAAGGGTTAATGGAGGGGTGGACGCTGGAGGTGGGTATTTAAGCATTATTGTCTGATGACACTAGCTGTGCTGGATCAGCCACCTAAGTCAGTTTTGAGAACCTGCTCTGCAGGGACTCCAAGCGGAGTTGAGGAGTGTGTAAGGACAGAGGTGAACGTGATGTTATCTCGACCTGACAAGCACATTCCCTCACAAACACCTGTCCAGCTAAAACTGCCCCCTGGAAAGTTCTCTTCGAAAGAAAATAGCCCCTCAAAATGAAAGATTGGTCTCTTTGAATCTGAATGAACCCACATTATCCTCCGCAAAATATATGTAGTAGTCCAATAAAATAATTTCAGTTTAGGGTGCCGCTCTCTCTCTCTCTTTTTTTTTTTTTTTGTACTGGGAATTGAACCCAGGGGCATTCTACCCCCAAGCTATCCTCCTAGCCCTTTTTCTAGTTTTCACTTTGATTTTTTTAATAGACTTTTATTGGTGTTTCACAGTCATAGTGAGGTTCAATGTGATACAAACACACAGGCACACAACACTTGGTGTGGTTCCCTGTGGACCCCACGCCACTTCTCCCCTCTCTGTACATGTTCGTGAGATTGGGAGTAATACCTTTATCTATGGACACAGCATTATGTGAACTGCTTCCTTTATCAAGCCTTCTTTTTCCCTGCCCCACCTCCTTCCCCCAAACCCCTTCCATTATTCTACTCATCTCTCCTCATTTATATGAAATCACTTTTGTTTCCTATTTTCATGCTAGCGTCCACATATGAGAGAACACATATGGTCCTTGACTTTCCGGGACTGGCTGATCTACTTAGCATAATATTTTCTAGTTCCACCCAGTTTCCTACAAGTTCTTCTTTATGGCTGAGTAAAATTCCATTGTGTGTACATGCCACATTTTTGTTATCCATTAGTCTGTTGACAGATACCAAAGTTGGCTCCATAATTTGGCTATTTGTGAATTGTGCTGCTATTAACATGGATATGCATGTAGCACTCTAGTAGTCTAACTTTAATTCTTTTGGAAAGATACTGAGGAGTGGTAGGGCTGGGTTATATGGTGGTTTTTTGTTCTGTTTTGGTTTGGTTTTGTACTGGGGATTGAACCGAGGAGCATTCTACCTCTGATCTACATCTCCAGCTCTTTTTTATTTTTATTTTATTTTTAATGTGCTTTCATTGGTGCATTATAGTCTCACATCATACTGTAACTCATGTTGACAGTGACATACATGCACACAGTACTTGGTGCCTCCCCCAGCCTCCTCATTTCCCCCCTTCCCAATAAAGGGTAGTGAGGTTGACGTTGGTATATTCATATATGTACCCATCGTCGATGGCAGTATTTCCATTAATGAACCTCAGTCTTTCCCCTCCCATTCCCTTAGACCACCTCCCTGCCTCCATTGAGGCTTCTCCTCCATTATCTGGAGTCCCTCTGGTAACCCAATTACTCCCTAGCTTGCGCATATTAGAGAAAACATATGACCCTTCACTCTCTGTGACTGGCTAATCTCACCTAACATACGTTCTCCAGGTCCTTCCATTTTCTTGCAAATGACATAATTTTGTTCTTTATTGCTGAGTAGAATTCCATTGTGTGTATTTCCCATAATTTTGTAATCCATTCATCTGTTGATGGACACCTAGGTTGGTTCCATTCCAGCTCTTTTTAATTTTTTTTTTTTTTTTTTGCGGTACTGGGGATTGAACCCAGGGGCATTCTACTTCCAAGATACACCCCCAGCCCTATTTTTTTATTCTTTATTTTGAAACAGGGTCTCACTAAGTTGTGGAGGGCCTCACTAAGTAGCTGAGGCTGGCCACAAACCTGCGATCCTCCTGTCTCAGCCTCCCAAGTACTGTATTACAAGCATGCGCCACCACGCCCGGCTTAAAATTTATTTTGAAACAGGGTCTCAGTAAGTTACTGAGGGCCTCACTAAATTGCTGAGTCTGGCCCCAAGCCTGCTATCCTCCTGTCTCAGCCTCCCAAGTACAGGGATTATAGACATGCACTGCTGTGCCCAACTTAAAATTCTTTTGAAATATTATCTGAAAACTGCTTTAAAATATGTCTAAGCAAAAGATTTTTTGTCCCATATACCCCTTGAAGAAAACATTGGTTTTTTTTTTTTTTTTTTGCGATACCAGGGATTGAACGCAGGGGAGTTCTACCTCCGCGCTACGCCCACGGCCCTATTTTTTATACTTTATTTTGAAACCGGGTCTCACGAAGTTGCGGAGGGCATCACTAAGGAAAGAGAGAGAGAGAGACAGGGAGAGAGAGAGAGCAAGAGAGCTGAGGCTGGCCGCGAACCCGGATCCTCTGGTCTCTGCTTCCCAAAGTACTGGGATTACAAGCGTGCACCACCACACCCAGCTTGAAAACATTGTTCTAAAAGCATATGCATACCTGCCTTAAGGGTGACAATGTGACTGAATGCGATTTGTTCCTTTGCATCCAAAAAATTAGTTTGCCACTGTATGGAAATAACTGAGTCATAACTATTTGATAACCGGGCACACATCTTCTGATGTTGAGTGGCTGGGAATGTATCTCGGTGGTCAAAAGCTTGCCTAGCATGTGCATGGATCTGGGTTTGATCTGCAGTACTACAAAAAAATAAAAAGGTATTGAAGGCAAAAACTAAATGATAGCCTAGGACTCTACACCGAGTCCCCCAACCATGCTTCAGAATCTATTATTACATTTGCAAAAGAGAATTTATGTCTTCAATCTCTCCTAACCATTTCCCTTTGTTAGAACACGAACACACACACACACACACACACACACACACACACACACACACATACACACACGGTTCAATTAAGATGGATACACTTATAAATAGATAAATCTATTACATTGGAAAGTTAGATTAATTCAGCAAGATTTAGAGAGACTTGAGGGAAGGCTGTGGGTCCAGACTGTATTCAGTGTGACCAGGAAGTCAGGCCTCTATTGGCAGTGCTATGCCCAGCTCTGCAGAGCCCTTTCCAGCAAATTTTCTAACTCGAAGTCAAATGTCCTGTGGTCTGCTTTCAGCCCTGGAGACAGAGTGGAGGCTGAATGGGGGAGGGATGAGGCCTTTATCTCCAGGTACAATCTTTCTGTACCTATAGCAGATGAGTAGCATGATTAGGGCCCCAACCTTTAATTTCTTCTCATTATCCACAGAGCCACCCTCCCACTAGGTGAGAAATCCAAAATTGTTTAATTTTTATGTTTATGGATTTGACTACCAAAAAAGGAAGAAAGTTCATTTTGAGAGCTAGTATTAAAAGTATTGAGCATCTAAAAACAGTGTTTTCTATAATATCTAAGTTGTAAGTGCTCAGTGCGGATAAGAGGACCCTTGAAGAAAAACCCCTCTAAACGTGTGGAGTGAGCCTCTTGGCCAATTCACAAACACAGTAGTCTCCACTGCACCCACATTGCCTCCATGGACTTCCCATGTCACATATTCAGGGCACTGTTTAAGAGAGGGGAGACAGGAGCTGGGCATGGTGGCACACACCTGTAATTCCAGTACTTGGGAGGCTGAGTCAGGAGGATTGGAGGTTGGAGGCTAGCCTCAGCAGCTTAGTGAGGCCCTCCACAACTTAGGGAGGCCCTGTTTCAAAATAAAAATACAGCTGGGGGTGTAGCTAAGAGGTAGAATGCCCCTGTGTTCAATACACACACACACACACACACACACACACACACACACACACACACACACGAGGGGGGAGAGACAGGGATATAGATATTTTAGATATTCTTGAATGTCTAACATGCTCTTGACATTCTAAAACTACTCAAAAGGATTTTATTCTAATAATTTCCAGTTAATTAATTATTATACATTCCTATAATAAAATATTTACCTAATTATTATTATATTTAGGAAGAAGAACATCTTCTTTGTCCAAAATAGCTTTATTATTATATTTTTTTGCAGTAATAGGGATTGTACCCAAGGCCTTGCCCATATGCTGCAAGTGCTCTAACCACTGAGCTATACCCCAAGCCCACACCAAACAGCCTTCTACATACTGTCATTAGTTTTGTTTTCAAAGCAACGGTTGGTTCTCCAAGCCTTGATGGCCTTGCTGGAGAAATCTCCACCTTGGCCTCAGCCCTCCAGCCCCCTACTGGACTTTCTTTAGCTTCCCTGCTCTGAGATCCTGTGCCTTGTAAATGATTTTTGTTTTCCCTTCTCCCAATTCCCTGGTGCATTTCTACCTCTCTCTCATGTGTTGGTTTCAATATCATTTCTCATAGGAGCCCTTCCCAGCCCCCTCAACTAGGGTGAGCGCCTCTTGTCTGTGCTCCCTCGTTCCTCTAGAATGACTCCTCATGCAGTTGCTTTGTGCTTGCCTGGTCCTGCTGTACAAGTCCAGGACGGTGTCTGTCTTTGCCACTGTATTATGGTGCCTAGCATAATACAAAGACTTGGTTGGTGCTTGGTAATCTTTGATGAAAGTAAAATAGAAAGATAGGGAAGGAGAAAAGGAGGAAGGAGAGAGGAGGGCAATAAAGAAGGAAGGAACTGAGGAAGATAAAGAGGAAGGCAGAGAAAAGGGCCACAGCAAAGCTGTTGCCTGTGGGTCACATTCTTGCTTCTTCTTTTTTCTTTCTTTCCCCAGAAACTCCAAAGTTAAAATAAAATTAAAAACATCCCTGCCTTAGGCCATACTCTCAATTTGATCTGCATTTTGGCTTTTTTGTTTTACTTGTTTGTTGTTGCTGCTGCTGTTGTTGTTGTGTGTGGTGGTGGTGATGGTGGTGTGTGTGTGTGTGTGTGTGTGTGTGTGTGTGTGTGCGTGTGTGTCATTCTGCACCCTGGCTCCACAAATTCAAATATATTTCAATGCCCAATTTAGTCAGCAAGCACAAAGCACCAGGCCTCTCTCATGCACATCATAATAAATGAATGGCAAAATACATTTTCTTATAATACAATTTTTATTTGAAGTTTTGAAGATCTTACCAAAGATTTTGTGAGTCATCAAATAAGTCCATCTTGATACTGACATTGTAAAACTAATAAAAAGAAGATAATAGGAATAAGATCATTTGGGGGATAAAGTGAGGAGAGGCACATTTTGGGAAAATGTAAAAAAAATGTGGTCTTTGAACAGCTGCATAGTTTATTTTGCATTTTGTTTCATTAGTAATGGATGCTTGAGGTGTCTGTTGATTTAATAAAGTAGATGTGTATCTTACTTAATAAGAAAGTTTTATTCTTCTCCATAAGGAATGTAGAAATTGGAGCAAAGCCATGCCAAAGCTCCTTTAGAAGACATTTCTCATGGAATAAAAACTATCCTTAGCAGGGGCTGGAGTGTAGCTCAGGGGTAAAGTGCTTGCCTAGCAAGTGTGAGGCCCTGAGTTCAATCCCCAGAACCACACACACATAATAATAATAATAATAATAATAATAATAATGATGTATACAGTGCTGTAAGAGGGAGAGATTGCATTGTATGTGAAAAGAACCAGATAAAATTCTTTCAAAGGAAATGTTCCGTTGTATTCAGTGAATTTCCCCATTTTTGTACAGAGCAATCAAAATGATAAAAAGAGAGAGCATAATAAAATAGCATTTTGGGGGAGAATAATATATGTTCATTTGGATTATGGTCTTCATCTTTCACTTTCTCACCTTGAGAAATGTAGTGCAGGGATGGCTGAGCTCCAGAGGAAGAAAGTGAGTGCCATGGAAATTTCAAAAGTTAGAATTACTAACTCTGGGCTGGAAAATAAGAGAGATTTACTTAGGCATTAAAGATACATACTAGGCAGTAAAACTGATAGATCCTTATGCCACTGTCCCATAAGAGGCCGGGCCACTCTGAGAAGTTAATGCTAAAGAAATTTAAAGCAAGTTATAGGAAATACTTCTTGGCCTGCTCACGCTGAGGAATTTGCTGCCACAGGCCGTCATGAAATCAATCACCGAGTTGGATTTTTCAAAGGGGCAGCATAATGTACGACCCACTCTTCGGGCTAGTTGGGGAGGAGAGAGGCAATCAATTCACCTGCTGCTAGGAGATCACCATTGATTACAATTGGAGACAGCAGAAGAATGTCCCCCATACTTGATCGGGACAATTAAAAAGTGTTTGCCCGAGCTCGCAGGTCCAAGAAGGACGGTGGAAATAGGGTATGAAAATCGAGTGACCTGATCCATTTTAACAAGTATTTTCTTGAAAGGAACCAAAAATTAAGCACCACAAAAAAATCAATTCTAGGAACAAATGAATAATGTTCCTAAAATGTTTTTTATAGGAACAATTTTTCACTGGTAATATAAATATGACAGGATGGCTTTGATTTTTAATATGATTCTCAGACCAGTCTTCTTGGAAGAGTACTTCTGACAAATTTGAAAACGGTTGATATGCATGGCAATATTTTTTTCCCCAAAGGAAAGCAGAGCTTAGTTGAAAAGTTGTGAGTGTATTGTACATATTAGTAAGGCGATGTTAATTTTGAGGTTGTCCTGTTGAATGTCAGTAATAAAGTCCTTTGATAAAGTCATCACGGATTAAATTCAGCTTTTTTGTAAGCTATTATCTCCCCCCACCACTTTAACTAATGTAGTTTCCAGGATTTAACTCTATTCTACTGTAGATGCATCAAATGCAATATTGTACCGTTGGCATTCTAATTTAAGAGAGACCAAAAAAGGGATGTCAGATATGGACAGAGCCTGAATTTCCTTCCTTCCTTCCTTCTTTTCTTTTCTTTAACTTTCTTTTCTTTTCTTTTGTTCTTTCTTTCTTTCTTTCTTTCTTTCTTTCTTTCTTTCTTTCTTTCTTTTGTGTGTGTGTGGCAGGGGAGTTACTGGGGATTGAACCCAGAAGCATTCTACCTCCAAGCTACACCCCCAGCTCTTTTTTTAGTAGTTTGTTTGTTTGTTTGTTGTTTCTTTGTTTTTAAACAGGGTCTCCCTAGGTTGCTGAGAATCTAGCTAAATTGCTGAGGCTGTCCTTGAACCTGGGATCCTTCTTTCCCAGCTTTCCAAGTACTGGGATTACAGGTGTGAACCACCACAACCAGCTAGATGCATGTTCGTCTGGGGAACAAGGGTGTCACACAATTTACTAAAAAGAAAGATTTTGCTTTGAAAATTTACAACCAAATAAGGTGGATGTGGTGGCGTATGCCTGTAATCCCAGAACTTGGAAGGTTGAAACAGGAGGATCGCAGGTTCAAGGCCAGCCTCAGCAATTTAGCGAGGCCCTCAGCAACTTAGTGAGACCCTGTTTCAAAAGTAAAAAAAATAAAATAAAATGAAATAAAACAAGGCTGGGGGTGTAGCTCAGAGGTAGAGTGCCCTTGAGTTCAATTCCCAGTATTAATCAAATTTTTTTGAACAAGTCATGATAAAATCTTATCTTTGAATTTCAAAACAAGTAAAGCATTCCTGAAAAAGCGAAGAAAATGCATATGAATGGTTGTCACTGCTTGAAGAACCAGGAAGTATTAGTGTCTTTAAGGGACAATGACCTTTCATTTCATTACCAGCATTAAAAAGAAAGCAAAAGTAAAGAGATAAGGTGTCTGAAACTCCTCCAGGACATATCATAACTTACAATAGTCATTATAATTTAGACCATAGGAATGTCCGTATTTTTATAAGCATGATTTATTTAAGCATTGTCCTTGCCCTGCCAAATTAATGAACACATAAGCAAATAAATAGATAAAGTGGATGTCTTAATGCTTATGTCAGAGGGACTTTTTCTACAGTTGTCATGGTACTGTGTTAAAAGATCTACAACATGGGCAAGGTGGCGGCCCATGCCTGTAATCCCAATACTTGGGAGGCTGAGACAGGAGGATGGAAGGTTTGAGGCCAGCTTCAGCAACTTAGCAAGACCCTCAGCAACTTAGCAGGACCGTGTTTCAAAATAAAAAAAATAAATAAAAAGGGCTGAGGTTGGAGCTTGGAGGTAGAATGTCCCTGGGCTCAATCTCAGGGACCCCCCTCCCCCCAAAAAAGAACTTGGAGAGTAATCTTAATCTTATAATCATGTGAATACACATAGCATCTACTGGGCTTTGTGGTGGACAGAGTGGGGACCAAGCCGTCAGAACGGCTGATAGGGGCAACGTCCCTTCCCACTTTATCCTAGCGTGTAAGGGGCAGGTCAGCACAGGCCGCAGCGTGGGGTGGTCCATGTAGTGACTCAGTTCTTCGGTTCTCTTTGGAAATGCAGGTAGCATCGGCCCTTTTAGATCCACGATGACAATAACTACTAACATATTTATTTTTGTTACTGGGGATGGAACCCAGGGCATTCCACTTCCGAGTGTCACCCTCAGCCCTTTGTATTTTTTATTTTGAAACAGGGTCTTGCTAAGTTGCTGAGGCTGTCCTTGAACCTTCGATCCTTTGAGCCTTTGGTCACAATCTCCCAAGTATTAGGATTACAGGTATGCCCCACTGCGCCCAGCTTAACTGGTGTGTTGAAGCAAGAGCAAGCTGCAGAGCCCCTTTTAAGGGCTCTCCAAGCATTATTTCATTTCATCCTTACGAGCATCCTAGGAGGTTTGTAATTATTTAACTGGACAGAAGTCTAATACTGGAGGCTAAGTGGCGAAGAACTCTGCCCAGGGTCACACAGCTGACAATCCTCAGAACCAGTCTTCAGGCCTGTGGTCATGGAAGTCCAGCGTGTTTACTGTTGGTTTCTAGCCCAAGCTGCTGCCCTCGGCCAAATTCAGATAATGAGATGTAGTGAGAAAAACCCGAAGTCCGTATCTTAATTATCATCCATATCAGCTTGAATAGGTCATGCTAGATCTCTGTTTCATCACTTATGATATGAGAATAATAATATTATTATACGCCCTGCCTGCCTTCCAAACTTCCATGATCATGAAGTGAGATCGTTTACAGGCATGAAGTTAGGAAACCGGAATGTCTTATCCAATATCAGCTGATGAAGTCTATTTAAAAGCATCATCTCACCAGGTGTAGTGGCACTTGCCTGGAATCCCAGTACTTGGGAGGCTGAGACAGGAGGAGCGCAGGTTTGAGGCCAGTCTTAGCAACTTAGTGAGACCCTCATCAACTTAACATGACCCTGTTTCAAAATTTTTAAAAAAGGGGGTGCTGGAGGTGTAGCTCAGTGGTAGAATGTGCCTTGGGTTCAATACCCAGTACAAAACAAAACAACAAAAAGCATAATCCCTTGGTGAGATTAGGTGAATTCAGTTGTTATTTAGGGAGTATTTTGTGTGTGGCAGTTGAAAATTAATTCCACCCAAGCCAGATATAATAAATAGATGCAAATAATAGATTTGACCACCACTTGACAAAAGGCTGTGACTTGGAGGAGGAAGTAGCTGTCCCCTAACCATTCATTCCAGACTCAAGGAAACAGAAATTGACACCTATAGAAAAATAAGACACGAAGATAGTTTCCATTCTGAACATGGTTGGGTTTGCAACCATCACTCCTTATGGATTAGGCCAAAATGACTAAGAGGGATTCCCTAGGGGTTGAAAAATAATTTCACCTTAAGACTACACCAGCACCCCCATATTTATGTATGTGGAAAGGACTGATCACTTATAAGATTATAGAATTTAGTTTCACAGCCTATATACCTTCCCCTAAAATATTTTCCTATTCAAAATGAAAGGGTGAAGCCAGGAGTGGTGGTGCACGCCTGTGATCCCAGTACTTGGGAGGCTGAGACAAGAGGATGCCAGGTTCACAGCCAGCCCAACAAATTAGCGAGGCCCTCAGCAACTTAGGAAGACCGTTTCAAAATAATAAATAAAATAGGGCTGGGGGTGTAGCTCTGAGGTAGAAGGGCCCTGGGTTCCACCCCCAGTACCACACACACACACACACACACACACACACACACACCAAAAAAGTGTGAAAGATGAAATCTACCTCCATTTGTAAATCTCTGGGAAAATGTATTATTAAAGAGAAGGCAGCAAACAGATTTCAGCTGTCAGATCATTCCATCAATCCTTAGCATCTTATTTTTCCATCTTTCAGCACAAAATGACACCCTTGACATGGCTAATTTATTTCCCCTCCCGAATGTCTTATACCTGAGCATATAGTTGAGTACTACAGCATTCCTCCTGCCTTTGTATAATAGCAGCTTAATTTTTGTTTAGAACATCATCTCCCTTTTCAGTTCTCAATCTTTCAGGTCTAAATGGAGCTGGCTCCACTCATTGGCTCCAGCAGTTGCCACGTGACCAGTTGGCCAATCAAAATGACAGTGATATTTTCAAGTTGGAGCATGTGACCCAAACACAAACTATGGGCATTAACCTGGGACTATCTGGCGCAACTATTGTGAAAGACACTAAACTGGTAAGATACAACTTTTTTTTGTTTTGGGTGCTGGGGATTGAATGCAGGGTCATTGTACCTCTGAGCTACACCCCCAGCCCTATTTTTTTTTTAATTTTGAAATAGGGTCTTGCTAAATTGCTGAGGCTGGCCTTGAACCTGCAATCCTCCTGTCTCAGCCTCCCAAGTACTGGGATTACAAGTGTTCACCACCACACCCAGCTGAGAAAATATATTTCAAATGCTTTGAGAAGTGTAAGTTTCTAGGTCTATGCAAAATATTGTTACTAGTAGTAGTAGTGTCAAAAATTCACATTTGCCTGAGAAGGAGACAGAAAACTTCCTCATCACAGTGGAAATCACAGTGAGATCATGTTGCGAGATAGCGTCCCAGTCAAGACCAATCAGACCACCAAAGGTGTTAAATGAGAGTCTTTATTACTGGCCAGTGAGGACTACACAGGCATGAGAGCCAAGTGCAGTCCTTGACTGCCCTCCAGCATTTTCTTATATGGGGTAAGATACAATACAAGCTCAGGGGGAAACTGAGGTTCCCATGGCAGGTTTCCACAGCAGGGGGTGGGAAGCCCCTATGGTTCCTATAGTATTCAGGTACGCCAAGCAAGCCAAGCATAACGAAAGTACAGAAGCAAGAATATAGGTGGTTAGCAAGATAACAATAACACAATAAGTTACAATATGTTGTTATGACAATCCGTTAACTATCCTGCCAATGTCCTGGTTCAATTTTTTTCAAGGCCATCTTCCCTGTATTAGGGCCAGGTTTGAGGTCATTCTGAGTAACAAGTATGGAGTCACTCTAGTTAACAAGATCTAACTATGCATCATCACAGTAGTGTTTTCTAATTTACACTTAATGCTTTATCCTACATATTATATAAAACTTTGCAACATCTCTGTGCCATCATCTCTCCTATAGGAGAGAGTTCACTACTGCCAAGCAACAGTAGAAATGATATGTGGTATCAAAAGAATTGGGTTCTAAGCTGAGCGTGGCAGCACACACCTGTAATCCCAGTACTTGGGAGGCTGAGACAGGAGGATCGCAGGTTCAAGGACAGCCTCAGCAAGTAGTGAGATTCTCATCAACCTAGTGAGACCCTGTTTCAAAATAAAGATTAAAAATAGGGCTGGGAGTGTGGCTTGGAGGTAGAATGCCCTCATGTTCAATCCCCAGTACCACAAAAAAAAAAGGAGAGAGAGAGAGAGAGAGAGAGAGAGCTGGGTTCTAGTCCTTTCTCTGCCACTAGCTTACTTAGTGACTTAGGATACCAGCTTCCTGTAGCCCTGGTTTTTTGTTCTGTTTTGTTTTGTTTTGTTTTGTTTGTGGTACCGGGGATTGAACGCAGGGGCGCTCTATCTCTGCATTACGCCCCCGGCCCTATTTTTTTATACTTTATTTTGAAACCGGGTCTCACAAAGTTGCGGAGGGCCTCACTAAGAAGAGAGAGAGAGAGAGAGAGAGAGCTGAGGCTGGCCGCGAACCCGGATCCTCCAGTCTCCACCTCCCAAAGTACTGGGATTACAAGCCTGCACCACCACGCCCGGTGTAGCCCTGTTTTTCATCTACAAAATGAAGTGATTTAATTATGTATTAGGGTGGTCATTACTGGGGCCCAGCCTTATCTGGCCCTCCTCTCTCTTGGAGGCACCAAAAAGATTGTATTTCTCAGACCATTTGTGTTTGTGCTTGACAAGGTAACTAGTTCTGAAAGAAGAGGATATAGGTAGACAAGATATGTGTCATTCTTGGCATTTCTTTGCCCAAGGGAGACGCTCTAGTGTTCTCCCGCATTGTTAGAGCCACAGGGGATACTGCTAATATGAGATGTCCAGCTACTAATGGTAGAGTCTCCTTCTTCTTGGGCCTTTGGGTGGGTATGTGGAACAGAATCTCCCCTGGATTATCTGAAACTGATACGTAGTATGAATTAGAAATGATCCTCTATTGTAGTAAGTCTCAACTATTTTAGTGCTAATTTGTTATAGTAGCATAACCTGGCTTATCCTAACTAATACAGATAAGTTCTATATTTTTTCTCAAGTTTCACATACTGCAATTGTTGTACAGATATGTTTTATATATTTAAAGAATGGATTTAGAAGCTGAGTGTGGTGGTGCATGCCTGTAATCCAAGCACATGGGAGGCTGAGACAGGAAGATCACAGGTTTGAGGCTGGCCTCAGCAATTTAGCAAGACCCTCAGCAACTTAGAAAGAACCTGATTCTAAACAAAAATAAATAAATAAAATAAAATAAAATAGGGTTGGGGTTGTAGCTCAGAGGTAGAATGCCTCTAGGTTCACCCTTCAGTACCTCCCTACCCCAACCCCCAAAAAGAATGAATTTAGAGCAAGAAGAAGCTTTGAGACACAGATCTGCTAGGATATTTTTCTTAATAAGTTGCAGGGAGAGATGGGCTAAGGAGAGTCCTATAGGGTTTCTCTACCTCCAAGAAGGGGTATTCTATGAGATCTCTTTGAATATGACTTTTAATTCCTCACACTAGGACTTTAAAAAAAATTAATTTAGGCCGGGCGTGGTGGCGCACACTTGTAATCCCAGTACTTTGGGAGGCAGAGACCGGAGGATCCCGTTAGCGGCCAGCCTCAGCGCGCTCTCTCTCTCTCTCTCTCTCTCCCTCCCTGTCTCCCTCTCTCTACCTAGTGAGGCCCTCCGCAACTTCGTGAGACCTGCTTTCAAAATAAAGTATAAAAAATAGGGCCGGGGGTGTAGCACAGAGGTAGAAAGCCCCTGGGTTCAATCCCCGGTACCGCAAAAAGAAATTAATTTATAAATTTGATTTATCTTACTAAGTACCAGTACATACTAAATTTGAAAGGCACATGCACTGATGCAAAAGTGTACACAATAGAAATGTGAATTTACTACAATCAGATATTTATTTGCAGATTTGGCCCAAAGGACTTGAATATTAAGTACATTTTTTTTTTCGGTATTGGGGATTGAACCCAGGGGCATTCTACCACCGAGCTACACCCCCAGCCCTATTTTTTATTCTTTATTTTGAAACAGGGTCTCACTAAGTTGCGGAGGGCCTAAGTAGCTGAGCCTGGCCACGAAATCTGCGATCCTCCTATCTCAGCCTCCCAAGTACTGGGATTACAAGCATGCACCACCAACCCTGGCTTACTAAGTACATTTTTTTAACAAATTTAATAAGCCACATCCTCTTTCTGATGTGCTTTTTATATATTTTTTCTCATAACCAAGGAGTGTGGTCAAACTGGCTGATATAAGGTAAATTTCATGTATTCATGCATTATGGATCCCAAGAATCACTCAAGGAAAATATCAAATGAATGAGAACAACGGCATGTTTGTGGCCAAGAAGCAAGCCAGGCAGGAAGGGTATCTTATCCACTTTATCCACAGCCTTACTTGCATTTCATTGGCACCCACATAAACCCTGGACTTCTATCCAAAATATAGATGGATTCATATGGAAAACATATTTGTATGCTTGGAAGATTCCAAAATTCTCTGATGGAATTCCATGCCCTGAGTAAGGAGAAAGGAGAGAACCGGGTATGGTGGTTCACACTTGTAATCCCAGTACTTCAGAGGCTAAGACAGGAGGATTGCAGGTTCAAGGAAAGCCTCAGCAATGTAGTGTGACTCTCAGCGATCTGGTGAGATCCTCTTTCAAAATTAAAAAAAAATTAAAGGGTTGGGATTGTTAATTCTGAGGTAGGATGCCCCGGGTTCAACCCCCAGTACAGAAGAAGAAGAAGAAGAAGAAGAAGGAGGAGAAGGAGGAGGAGGAAGAGGAGGAGGAGGAGAAGGAGGAGGGAAGAAGAGGAGGAAAAAGAGAGAAGGAGAAGAGGAGGAGAAGAAGAAGAGGATGAAGAGGAGGAGGAAGAGAAGGAGGAGAAGGTGAAGGAAGAGAAGGAGGAGGAAGAGGAGGAGAAGGAGGAGGAAGAGGAGGAGGAGAAGGAGGAGGAGGAGAAAGAGAAGGAAGAGGAGGAGGAGAAGGAGGAGGAGGAGGAGAAAGAGAAGGAAGAGGAGGAGGGGGAGGAGGAGGAGGAGGAGGAGGAGGAGGAGGAGGAGGAGGAGGAGAAAAAGACAGGAGCTCAAATGGCTCCATTCCCACCATAGCAGGAGACAGACAGAAGGGCAAGAGGCAGGAAACTGAAGACAGTAATAGAATGGCTGGAAGTAGAAGAAATGGGCAAGGCAAGGAGGATTAATAAAGCAAGAAGAGAAACGCAGGTTGGCTCACACAGTTTCAGACATCGTGGAGTCAAGGTTGAAGAAGCCGAGCGATGAACAAGAAAACCCACTTGTTGACTTTGTCTCTCTAGAAAGCCCCAGGGGTGTTTGGGTCCAGCTAGTTCTGCAAAGGTCCTTAGGAGTGCAGCTTAGAGACACACAGGACCCATTATCAAGGTCCTTTCAGGCCAGAAGGACCTCTACATGGCACCTTATGAGAGAGCCATACCACCGGGCATGGTGGTACATGCCTGTAATCCCATTACTTGAAAGGCTAAGACAGGAGGATTGTAGGCTTGAGGTCAGCCTCGGCAACTTAGTGAGACCCTGTTTGAAAATTGCAAGCTAGTTCAACCACTCTGGAGGTCAGTGTGGAGATTCCTCAGAAAAATGGGAATGGACCCACCATATGACCCGGCTATACCACTACTGGGTATCAAACCAAAGGGATTGAAACCAGAAAACTACAGTAATATATGCATACCCATGTTCATAGCAGCACAATTCACAGTGGCCAAATCATGGAATCAACCTAG